>RJWT010027917.1:0-15361 GCA_004365215.1 Cuniculus paca
GTTGATACATTGTGTCAACTTTGGTTTAGAAGTTTAACTGAGAGACTCAACAGGGTTCTTACATTAAAACCATCCTCATCCTGTACAAAGCAGGGCAAGGAGGTTTTGTGAGGGCTACACCCACCCTGTAAAGGCAGAGGTGGCCTGTATACAATTTAAGGGATGAAGAAGAGGCTTGTTTGCCCTCTTTTGCTCTGGCTGCTGCCTTGAAGTGTTGCCCCTGTGCCATGCCACCCTGCCTTGGAGCCAGCTGATTATGGACTGAAATCTCCAAAAACTGTAAGCTAAATAAACCTTTCCTTGCTTCACTTTGGGTGTCAGGTGTTTGTCTCAGCAACGAAAAAAGTAACCAAGACACATACACACTCTACTCAGGCCCTACAAACATTCGTTTTTTTAAAGCTAGAGAATTTTACTGTCAACTGTTACAGAGAAATTTGGAAATTTAGACTCAATGACCTAATTCCTTTAAAAAATGTATCCAACCAAACTTGGCACAGATTAAACAAAAAGGCTGAAATTGTCTGTATGTGTTAAGGTAAATTATATCACTCATTTAAAACTTTTCTACAAAGAAAACTCCAGAACAAGTGGCTTCAACTAATGAATTCTTTCAAACATTACAGAAGAACTAAAACCATCTCATCCAGAGAACTGGACCAAAAAAGAGAACACCTCTCAGTTAATTTATAAGACCACCATACCCTTCACACCAAAACTAGCCAAATTCATTACACAAAAAGAAAAGGACAATCTTTGCCCTAAACACAGACACAAAATTCTTAACCAAGATATTAACAAACTGAACACAATAACACAGAAATTACAGAAATGTGAGACTGTTTTAACTTTTTCTTTAAATATGGTTACTACACTGACAAAGTTGAAATACAGTATTTCAATAGATGAAGAAGCACTTGATAAAACTCAACATATGTTCATGATTAGCCTACCTACCGATCTCATTCGTGTCAAACCTCCTCCCAAGCCTCAGGTATTCAATACGCTTTTGAAAGGTGTTTAGATCATGGGGCTGCTACAACACCCACTGCTGAGTTTATAACTAAATGCTTTGTTAGAGGGGGGATAGGATTGGAAGAGAAGTTCGCTCCGAGCAGGGCCTGGAAGGTGAAGTTGGGCTACTTTGTTAGACAAGTAGCCCAACAAGAAGAACAAAAAAAGGTCCAGAAATACATGATTATTCTATGAAATAGAGGCTACCTCAATGCAGGGGAGAAACAGTGATGTTTTCAATAAGTAAAGCTGAGTCAATAGGATATTCGTATGGGTAAATATCATGTTGACCCCTCTTTCAGTCTCTGCCCTCCCACCATGGCCCAAGCAGTTTGTGCCCCTCTGCCACGCCACCGTGGCTGGAGCCACATGACCAAGGACGGAAACCTCTGCAAACTGTAAGCCAAACATAAGCCTCTCCTCCTTTAAATTGTGGGTGTCAGGTATTTTGTCCCAGAGACAAGAAAAATGAGTAAGACACTTAACAATTAAGAAAGAAGAGCATGTTCTTAATCAAATAAAAAGGTCTCAATCCTTGTGAACAAGTACCATACTTAAAAACTGGAAGTTTCTCCCTTGAAACTGAATATGCAACAAATATATCTCATTATAATTTCTACTCAGAATTATAACCAACTTGCATAATAAAGTGATGAAAATAAATAAATAAAAAGATGTATGAGTTGGACAAGAAAAAATAAAATTGTTTATCTACTGCATAAAATTATGTGCACAGAAAATTTAAACGATTCTACAAATAAACTATTAAGAAGTAAAAGCAGCAAAGTCTCCAGAATCAAGCTAAAACTCCGAAAATCTATTATATTTACACAAACAGTAAAATAATTAGAAGGGAAAGTTTTAAAAGATGTTATTTGCGATAACAACAAAAAGAATCAATCTAGTGAAAGATGGGCAAGAATGCTACAGAGAGAAACTCAAAATATTACGTAGAAAAAGTAAAGACAACCTGATTATTTTGAGAGCTGTATTGTGCTCATTGATTAGGAGATTCAATATTGTAAAGACATTGACTCTAGCAAATAGATTTAGCTTCAATGCAATTCTGATCAAAATCTCAGTCTCTGTATATGGAAGTTGATCATGTGACTCTAATATAGATGCAAATGGATGAGCATAGGCTAAAAGAAAATCAAGAAAAAATTGAGTACGTACTTGATAGCAGCGCTACAAAACTTAAGACACTTTGTTAGACAAGTAGCCCAACAAGAAGAACAAAAAAAGGTCCAGAAATACATGATTATTCTATGAAATAGAGGCTACCTCAATGCAGGGGAGAAACAGTGATGTTTTCAATAAGTAAAGCTGAGTCAATAGAATATTCGCATGGGTAAATATCATGTTGACCCCTACTCACCTCATACCCCCCCAAAAAAAATCAACTCTAAGGACATCACAGATCTAAATGTGAATGTGTGAAAAAGCAAATCTATAAACCTTCCTGATAGCTCAGAAGAGTACCTTTGTGACCTTGAAGCAGGCAAAAGTTTCTTAAGACACAAAAAGCACTAACCTTCATTAGAATTCATTAGAATTAAACAGTTCTGTATATCAGGAAAGAATTACAAGATTACAAAGCAAGCCAATTTAAAGATCTTCTATATAAAAATATAAAGAACTCCATAAAAATCTTTAAGAAAAAAATAATACTTTTTTAATGAACAAACAAAATCTGAATTGGTATTTCACAGAATTTATTTAAACGGTCAACAAAATACATGAAAAAGCATTCAATATCATTTTCTGGGAAAATAAAAGCCACCATGAGATAGTATTTTGTACCCACCCCACTGAACACCAATAGTAAATGTGAGCAAAAATAAGAAATAACTAGAATTTTTAAACACTGATACTGGGAATCTAACTGGTATAATCAACCACTCTGGATCACTGTAGCAGTATCAGAGTAAATCCTACATGCACATTAAGAATGACTACAACTGCTAGTGGTGTTCTACAGAAATGTTCCACGTATTTTCTGTAAAAATCTGCATAGCAGCACTATTTGTAATAAAGAAAAACCAGAAACTACTTAAATGTCTACTAACTGTAAAATGATTTTGAAAACTCTAATATATGCAACTATGAAATGCTATATTGAGATAAGAGAGACAAAAAGCTAAACTATACCGATGCCTAGCAATGTGGATGACTATCCCAAACGAATGGTTGTTGAAAGATATCACATACATACACCAAAAAGTACATACTATATGAGTCCATCTGTATATAAGTTCTGAAAAATAAATAAAACTAATCAATAGGGCCAGAATTCAAACTATTTTGTAATGTTTTACAGGGAAATGAAATTAAAAAAACAAAGGAAGGATTGGAGACAAGAGAAAATCTTTATTTGTTGATGTGCAACAGTAGTTACGTAGAGGGCTAACTGTGAAAATGCAGAAAAGCTATACTATACGATCTCTAAACTTTTCTGTCTGTATGTTTACCTTCAATAACAAAGTTGACTTAAGAAAGAAAAATAATGCTTTCTTATGTCTATGTACAATACGTATAATAGAAAAACAGGCAAAGAATCTTTCAAATTTACATGCAGCATCCAAAGAGATTTTCTAAAACTCAAATCTGATCATTTACTCTCCTGCTTAAAATATTTTACCAGCTTTCTGTGTGGTCTCTGCCTAGCTCTACCAGCCACATGTCTGGTCCCCACTGTCCACCTCTACCCAACTCTTCTACTCGCCGAGAAGCCACCTTCCCTAGAGCAGACTGTAGGCTGTTAGGACCCACAGCTCCCTCTCCCTGCCTCTTGTACCCACCTACTACCCACACCCTCCATCTGATCCCATACCTGTCTGCCTGCCCTGGTTTTCACTGGTTCAGCACAGATACTCATTATTCCCAAGTCTTCTCTGGATGTTTCTCCTATGGGCTTCTACGGTCATCATTTGCCATTCACATCGCATTCCAGCACAGTGACATTTATCTCTAGTACCTGTGTGAGCTTCAAGAGAGTGTGGTAATATCTGATTTGGGTCACCACTGGGATCTAGCACAGTCCCTGGCGTACAATGAATACTGAGAAAATACTAACAAGATAAATAAGGTAAACAAGGTAATAAAGTCAAAAGAATTTCTAAACACATTTACTTAAGAAATTTTCTTCTCTATAATGAGAGATTTTTTACATGAGCTATCTAAATAGTCTCCTTTTTAAAATGGCTTTATCTGGCAGAAAAACTGACCATGACACAGAGGTTAATAATCAAACCATTTAAATCTATTGCAGACCAAAGAATAATTGAATCTAACTCCAGATATAATTCTGTGCTCTAAAATGCTATAAGCTTCTCTGAATTGTGTCGCACTGTTGAAATAAAAATTTGTTGAAGGCTTCAAAATCTATCATTGTCTATATAAGGACAGAAAAAAAAATATTAAATCTGTCATGTTGCTCGTTCCCCACCAAAACTGTCGCAATCAACAACATAGACCCTTTCTAATGCTCCAATACAGCAAGCAAGATCTATGTCAAATGAATCACAGGAAAATATCTTATTTTTTTAATTAAACATTCAAAAACATTTTATATATATTCAAGGTTAGATATGCTGAGTAACTCACACATTTTCTACCTATACATTATCATGATTAAGAAATTCTAACAATTTCAACAGTTTCAGTAACATCGCATGGTTATAATTAACATGCTCATAGATTTCCTATGAATATACCTTCCCCTTATTAATATGTGGTTGTAGTGGTTTCACTGTAAGGAACAGAATAAAAGTTAGAAAACTCTAATCTAAATATATGAATAACGGACTTGGTACCCTGAATTTAAGAAATTTTTCCTACTAGCTATAATAATTGTTTCAGCCAGAACACATACATATATCTTCTATATGTGATATAAGAAAAAACAAAAAAATGCACAGTAAAATCCACATACAAGCTCATTGCTCATCTCTTGATTCTTATGTAGTCATTCAAGTACCAGATAACTGAGCAGGCTTGGAACCAAACAATGGGAATAAGAATTAGCAAAAACAGATATTATCTCTGCCCTCATGGGACTTCCAGTCAAATGAAGATTATATCAAACCAAAAAATCATACAAATAAATGTAAAACTGCAATGATCATGAATATAGCATCTCTCACTGGGACCACTGTATCTGGCTCCTAACATGTCTCCCGGGTACCGCTCTTACCCTTTATTATCTGTTCTGTACATGGAAGAATATTTCTAAAATGTAAAACAAATTATTCCTGTGTCCCCTACCTCCTCCTCTGTTTTCGTTTAGCCTCGGAGTCTTTGGAGCAAAGAAGTGGTAGTATCTTATTTAAAGTTCAAAAAAATTGTTCTAGGCAACAGACTGTAGGTGTCAAGGGTAGAGTGAGAAGATCAGTTAGAAGGTACCTATGATAAAACAGAGGGGAAATGGCAGTAGACAGTACTAGGGTGGCAGTGGCGGAGGTGGTAAGCCATTATCAAATTTGAAGACAGAGTCAACAAATTTACATTTGAGTTGAAGTATGAGGAGGAAATAAAAAAGTCAGAGATGACTGCAAAGTTATGGCCTGAGCAATTAAAAATATGAAGTTGCTACTTACTGAATTGGGAAAAACCAGTAGGAAAATGTTGGAGTTCATCATATTGTATGTGTGGAACAGGAGAAACATATTTAGTCTTCTGAGTGGAGTGCAAATGCAGCAGAGGGGGCCTGTGATGTTGTCTACAGCAAGATCATCTGCAGAGGGTTGGGAGGGAGAACAGTATAGGGCTGAGGACAAAAAAGACATAAAATGGAGCCTAGGACAGCAGGCTGATGAAGAGTGTAGGAAGACAGGGCAAGACAGCCCATCGGCATCTGAGCTCACACAGGGATTCCATTTAAGTCTTCACAATCCTATCTAAATGGCAAACTACTCATGATGAGTCACAGGCAGCAGAAGCTCACCCCAGTGTACCTGAAATGGTTAGAAACAAACACAAATTGGGTTGTTAGCAGAGTTGCTTAGAAAAATAAGTATGGGATATTGGATCTAATGAAATAACATTAAAATGACTTTAAAACCAATTAGATATCTTAAAACCACTACAGAAGTGCGAGCTAGACGAATGTAAAATCCAACTGAGAGAAAAGAGGTGCCTGAAACCGTGATGGGGCCCCACCTCAAGCTGACGGAAAACCTGAGGACCAAGTGTGAATCTCGCATCTAGAGCTGCACCACTGCGAAGCACACTGAGCTACCGAGCTCCTGACGTGCGGCGCACAACTAACAAACTACAATTTTAATCTTACTTAAATTAAATTTAAAAACTGAAGCAATGCAAAATGTTTTTTCTTCAAACACAACTTTACTGTTTTGGGAGGTTCTGCATTTCACTTTAACTGAGGAAAACTCAATATCTAAATTGAGATATTTGGTTATATATAAAAACACGCCAGATTTTGAAGACTGCAAAAAAAAAAAAAAAAAAGAAAATGTTGACTACCTCACCAATCATTTTTACATTGATTACATGTTGAAATTCTGATATTTTGGATATATTGGGTTAAGTAAAACCTATTCTTAAAATCTTTTTTTAACTTTTTGAATACAGCTACCCAAAACTTAAGATTACATATGGGATAACATTGGTCTAAGGATTTAAAAAACAATACTATCCGAAAGGATGGCTTGGAGTCACCCATTGTTATGGTGACTATAAAAGACACCGCCAACCAGTGTCATAGAAAGTTACCCACAATGCATCCAGCCCACGTGATGCACTGAAGCCTTAAATCTGTGGCCAACGAGCAGACACACTTTAATAAAAATGGTCAAGCAACAACTTCGAAACAGTGTGGAACAGTATGACAGCTAAGGGTCACCTGCAATGGTACCTCCAGCTTACTTGAGATGATAAATTTTCTTCTAGTGGGTATCTTTCCAATCTAGAGTATTCAGAATTAAATATAGAGATGATGAAAAAAATTAGACTCACGCTAACACTTTTTAGAAAGGTTGAGAAATGTATTTTATATTAATTGGTACAGTCTATAAATGATTGTCATGTTTTTAATGTTTAAAAGAACTTAACATTAAACTGACAGCTTCATCTTGTAATTCTAATCTGAAACGTGTGAATGATTTTAGACATGTGATTTATTTAGCTTGAAATGCTTAAGAGTATTTGGTTGTGTCTAGACATCATTAATTTTGCAAGTGATGGAATATTCAAAGGAACTTGAGCTAATATTTGGAAAGATTTTACTTATTTGAGTCATAAATTTGTCCAATACAGTACATGATTTTTTGAAATAAAAAAGAATACATTAAATTTATATATGCAATTTAAAATATTTAAGGGTTTAAATTTAAATTTATAAATGAAACTGATAATTTGAAAACTCCAATCTGTTCAATTTGAGTCAAAGATTAGTCAAAGAAAAAATGAAGGTAATTGTTCATATTTACCAGTTATTTAAACAGAATAAGATACTTTTAGACCTTCAAGTTTAAAGGTCTAAGGAAAACCAGATTTTCATCTTTACCAGTATAAGTTAAATATTAATTTTTCTTTCTGTATACAAAACTTACCATAATAACCCATATATCTTACAAATCTTAACTCATTTCATTCTTACAACTGAGTAAAGTAAGTAGTACCATTGTTTCCATTTTTTAAATTGTCTTTGTTCAAATGGCTATAACAATGCATCATAAACTGGGTAGCTTATAGACAACAGTTTTATCTTCGGTTTTGGAAGCTGTAAGTCCAAAATCAAGATGCTGAGAGACTCAGTGCCTTGCTAGTGGCCAATTCGTGGTTCTAGAGGACACCTTCCCCTATGTCCTCAATGGAGGAAGGGGTGAGACTCTGGTCTCTTATGAGGGCACTAATTTAATTCATTGAGCTTCTGCCTTCCTGACCTAATCACTGCCAAAGGCCCCATCCCTAATACTTGGGGGGGGGATAAAGTTTCAATGTATGGATATAGGGGTGAGGAGGGCCTAAGTATTCAGTCCACTGCAATAACGAATGAAGGCACAGAGAGATTAAGTAGCTGCCCCAAAGTCACAAACCTAAAAAGTGGCAGAGCCAGGATTCAAATCCAGGCAGCCTGATTTCTTACATTGTCCTTGAATATGAAAAAGACTCCCACTGACAAAAATAACTAGGTGCTCATAAAAGAGAGTTTTACATGCTGTTAAAATTTTTAACTGAAAGTCTGTTTGTTTTTTGTTTTTTTTTTTTTCCCCGATAGTTATCAAGAAAGTCTTGTACCAGGAATTCCAGGAAAATCTCACTTTGTGCAGAAATGACCCACATGAAAATAGCTTATTTTAAGACTTCTAAGTTCATCCCTGACCCCAAACCCCAGACCTCCAGCATTCTAGAACAAGGAACTCTCTTAATAACAAAAAGCAAGTTGCTCTGACTCTCCCCACGAAGTCCAGCCTGGGGCATGTGACATTTACTGAGCTACTTTTCATTTCTTTTTATCCTACGTTACCTCGGATAGCCTTTCTCCAATAGAGGACACAGTGTAAGATAAAATCAATTCAGGGGATAAAAGATAGTTCCACTAAATTTTGTTTTCAATTCTAAAAATAGATTTGAGGATAAGGGCTCTTTCCCTCCTGCCCCCCCAAACCCTACCTGACATCTGCATCAGTAGGTGTGGATAAAGATGTTCTTTTTTTGGTGGCCTCCTGCAAGCTGCTTGTTGCCTCTAAGGTGACCACACCTGCCATTCTGAATCTTCCTCCCAGGCAGCCCTGAACCTCCACTCTTTCCAAAGCATACAGTCTCACAGTCATCTTCCCTGCAGCAGGAAAGCATTCTTTGCTGGTAATCAACAAAGCAATCAGAGTCAACTTCGGACTGCGGTTTATCCACACAAATCGTGCTGTTATATTTACCTATTCTGGGCAGTCTTGGATAAGCTATTAATTAGCATTTTATAGGCGATGAAACAAGAGTTATTGTGAAGATCAAAACAGATAGCTTGTGTAACATCCTTAATGGGGTCCATGGCACCATGTAAAAGCTCAGTAAATGGAAGCTATTATAATGTTCATTATTAAAAGAACCTACAGAACTATGCTTAATTACTTGTTTTATGGACATCTGTATCATATTTAATCCTACTTTTTTAAATAAGAAAGATCCCTGAGATTAAAATGCTTAATCATTGTTCTGTGGAGACTGTGAAAATGTGTAATGGGGGCGGTGGGGAGGGGATGAGAGTTAGCAGCTAAAACACTAAGAACGTTAAAAAGACAGTGAAAATTATTTTGGAAGATCCATTTTCTGCTCCCTCTGACTAGAATAATCAAAAGCTTAATCATAACTGCCAGTATAAAATTAAGCTAGCTAGTGTTTTTTTAATGTTTATTTATAACCTTTCAAGACATGAGCACTAGAATCCAAATAAATTGAAAATGAAATTGTGATAGTTGATTTCAAATGATATACTTCAAATAACTACATCTTAAAATAATTTTATAGCACCTTCACGATACATTTTGAAACTCTGATAACTAAAATAATACTACAAGAAACTTGAGCCAGTTTCCTCAGATACTGAAACAGTATTAATTTTGGAACTAGATTAAAACATAACAGTTTTACATGACATAAAATACGATCTTCTCTGGTCTGAGGACATAGCTCAGTGGTCGAGTAAAAACTTGGTATGTGCAAACTCCTGGGTTTGACCCTCAGCACTAAAAAGAAAACACTTTTGATTCTATAATTAAGAAGTATATACTTGTGCCCACCTTATCTTTGGTACTGGAAATAAACAGAACTCAATTCTTATGCTTCAGAAGTTTATAGTCTAAGCACAAAAACGATATGTGTTTCTTTTAAAACACAACCTGACAAGTTCTTTAAAAAAAAAAAAAAAGGATGTTCTTTTGTACAGGAAGGAAAGTGAGAAAAAAGTATCGCTTATTACTTACAACAGGGGAGAAGTAGCCAAGGAAAGGACAGGTAAGCCCAGACTCAGGATCCCCATAAGGAAATGCAAATGGACAAATGTTTCCAAGATGTATTTACATGTATATAGCATGTATACACTATAAGAAATGAATATTCTTTCAATATATGAATATGCATAATAAATGAAAGATTGTCTTCAGAAGGAAGTATCTTTTCTATGTAGACAGAAAAATACTGGTATATGTCCCAATATACTCTATGTGTCTTGTTCTATAACTTTAGAATTTGTTTCTTTGTATTAAAAAAAATAGAGACAATAAGATTTAATAAAAAAAAATAAGCATAATCATCAGTGCCATTACCTCTACACTTAGTGCTTACCAGTGAATGGAAAATAAAGCTGGCAGAATTGCTAGACATAAGCCAGGATTCTGATAGTATATTTTATGTACCTCTGGGTTAACATTACAGAAAGCAATTACATCAGTTTCCTTATTCATAAAATAAGGATAATGACAGCACTCTCCCTCATAGGTTCTTGTGAGGAATAAATGTAAAGTTCTTAGAACAGTGCCTGGCCCACAGGAAGAACTAGTAAGGGACTGATTGATCTCATGATTGAAAACAGATGGAAATCAAAATGACTGCAATCACACTAAACATGGTCTCAGGAAGCCAATATATAATAAGAGAACATGCCAGATCAGACCATACGGAACATTTTATGGTAGACTTACAATTCAAGAGCTTTAGCAAACACTTGTTCTTCAATATAACTGTGCCTGACACATCACACAGCGATCGAATTGTGTAAAATGCTGTGTCTGCCCTGAATGACTACAGTTAGAGAGGAGAGAGGGTTCCCAATCAACTGACACTCAGAAGCACAACTCCTCACCCAAACACATCAAACACAGTTTGGACAAACACAGCTTTATTTTACATTTGTATTACTGCCTTGATTATCTTAATTGTGTATCTGATCCACTGGATTATGTTACCCTTTGTTCTTGGGCCTTAATTTTTGGTTTACCACCACATTCAAAGTGCCTTTTTAACCACAACTGCAGGGACTGACATTTTAGGAAGAAAACTGAGTGTGGGACCAGCATCCCAGCTGTGGGAGTGGCCAGTGTCAGAAACCCATTCCTAGGTAAACAGACCTGGGTTAACTGCCTGGGCGTCTCAGAAGGTGTCAAAGAGATGACTGGGTTCCCTCCTTTCTCTTGACCACTGTAGCCCTCAGGCTCTCAGTGAGCACTCATCTCCCTCCCTAAAACCCTTTAACTTTGTTTTTCACTTTCAACTGATTATAAGGTAATAGGGGATCTAGTTCAAGACACTTAGGACAATAAGCAATCAGTCATCTAACGGGATCCCAAATTTTTCTACTATACCATCTCTGTAAAAGTCCAACATGTGAAATATTAAAAGATTGTATCTTTTTTTAATGCACATCATTACAAAGTAAGTTTCTAACTTTTTTCTGGGTGAATTATAAATTAACCAAATCACTCATTTTAATAAGCTCTGGGGATATAAACTTTTTTTAAAGCATTATGGAATTAACAAGTAAGTTTTTCCCTGAAAAAGGCAGGCTGCACACTAAATCACACAAGAATATTGGGGTGTTGTACATAATGAGCTACAAATAAAATAATGCTAGCAGTTATAAAACAAGTATTTCCTCAACCACAAGAGTTCAGGATGACTTTCATCACATAACATAGAATACATGGAATACAGAAGAAAACTGGCAAACATTTACTGACTAATGTCCAAAACTACTATAAATAACTCACAGATAATGGAACAGATCATTTACTTTGAACTATGTTTATATCACTTGAGTATAAGTGTATACATTTCCTCCAAGCACTTGTGGTTTATGAAAGGGCTCAAGACATCTTACCTTCACTTTAATTGAGAGCACAGAAAAATGGAACATGCCCACAGTACTTTCTCAACCTCTATCAATCATTATTAACAATCCTTGCCACTAAACACCACTTCCTGTCACCATGGCCATGTGTCTCCGTGCCTCTTCTCAGCACAGCGGTTATGATCAATACCCACAGTGCACAGCAGGTCAGTTAACAATACCTAATATTTATAGCGTTTTTCCTTGTGGTCTCAGGGTCCCATTCTTCTCCAACCACAAATCTAAACCTAAGTGTTTAGATAATGAAGAAATCATTCTTTTAAACAAATCATCCTTCACAAATGTACTCTTATAAATGGTACAACACACTGCACTAGATGCTAAATTATCAACCAGTAATCATGTTATCACAGTGCAACTAGAAATTGCAAGAGAATGTTGACCCAAAAACAGCAAACAGAAGCTTCAGTAGCTTAAGGCTGCCCATGAAGGCTTATACAGTGACAAAAAAACAAACTCGGAATGGCACAAATATAACGTTAATCCAAAATTTTAAAAGGGCCTTTCTTGGCTTGTTTTCTATCTTTGGATGTGCATGATCAACTGAATTCTGCAGGTAGAACAAAGACTATGGTGGCTACTCTCAGACCATATTTTACTGCTTATACCAAAATATTAGGACCAATGCTCCTCCATAAAATTAAGACTCTTAAGCCCAGGAATGCAGGAAAAGACAAACACTCCTGTGTATCGGCAAAAGTAACATCTACTACTCTACAACTGAGAATGTGCAGGACCATTTCTTGCTTCCACTAGGTGGCTAATCTAAGCCACGGACATAAAGCACATTTCCATTTGCATTTCTGAAGGTGATACAGTGGGTACCACAGTATTTTTTCCTTGTATTATCTGGTTATGCACATACCTCTGAATGCCAGTAACACATACAAACATGCCACATGACTGTCTTTCACTGCACTGCCACAAGCTTCATTTCATGCCTCAGAGCTTTTATAATCCAACCACTACCACGATTGTATTGTAGTGCATACAATACATAACTGTTTATTTCTGTTTAATGACTATTTTTTTGGCAAAAACGATATAGCTTTGAAGATGCTGAACTATAATGAGTCTTGTGGTTGTGTGAGCTCGCAGCAAAGGCAAAAAACATGAGTCCTTATTGTGCTGAATTAACACTGGGTATCTCCCTTCTTCAGCATTAATTCTAAGGGCCTCCACATAAATGCTTAGGCTAGAATTGATAACGTGGGTTTCATGTGGCTGAAAGCACATGCAGCATCGTGCATTTGAATGTTAGGTTATCTAACAAAGATCTGACTGCAGCTGTACTCTTGGTACCTTAGAAAGAACACAAAAATAATTTATTTTTAGTATAAAAACATGAAGCTACATTCTGAGTCTATCTAATATGCTTAGGCTTCGATATTCTGATTGCCTTTCATGCTCAAGTGAGAAAATACTTATTTGGTCTCCCGGTTATCTTCTCAAAACAAATCTTCATTTTAATCAATATACCGCTTCATTACCATTATCAAAAGGTAGTTAGCAGAGCCTCTATGAATCACTCTACAGGTAAAATTCAATTCAAAAAACAAACCCAATTGCGAAATAATCTGCAAATTGTAACTTAAATCCGTTAGTTTCCAATGCAGTCTCCTAAGTGGCATTACTCAAAATTGCTAGCAAATATGAACAGACTTAAAAACCTAGTAATCAGCAAGCTAACAGGTGTTGCAATCCCCAAAGAGAAGAGAGGAATATTAGATCATCACTCTGTACAGACACCTCTAGTAGCTGTAATATCGAGAATTCTAATCAACTTAACTGTAATTGAAAGCAATCAAGGTCACTGTTTGATTACATACCTTGAAACAAATAGAATTCCTTGCATTCCATATACTGTTCTCTAGTTGACCTATTCCAACTTCCACATTATTTTTTCTAAATTGAGTATATAATTTAATGGGTTGAATCCTTTTCCGGTTATCAATGACAGCTCTCCCAATTAAGCCATATTAACGGATATACAAGTTCTTTCTGAACTGATCAGCTGTATTTCTGAAAATGAACCTGTTCTCTGTCCTTCGTATTACTACAGGTATGATCATTTCTAACTATCGCAAAACAAGTCTTCACAGTCATATTTTTAATTTATTCTTTGCGTGCGCAACAAACTAAGTATCAATAAATGATCGCCAGGCTTGGGGGCACAGAGAAAGACGGGGCGGGAGTGGGGGGTGGGGTGACCCATAACTTGCGCAATTCCCCATCCAGTATCCGAATGCCCTTGGCAACTACACCCAAGACTTCCACCACACGCATAAACACTGATGCAAACACCGCCCGGTTACACGCCTCCCCAGGCGCGCTGGCTGCTCGCTTCCTCGCTCGCTCGCTCGTGGAAACACCGAGGCATCTCCCAGTTCTTCAAAGCATGCACACAATACCTCCCAGAAACAATAGCAATGGCCTGGGCGCCCAAATGCCCGCACCAACAAAGTCCTCGTCCAGCTGTGAACTCTGGTATTGTTGGCTGGGGATCGGGGCTACCCTTCCCATCGTCCAGTTACAGGTAGGCGCAAGACACCCTCCACCGAGAAAGGCGGTTTAGAGTCAAAAGCCAAGCGAACTTCAGAAGCCTCCTGCAAACGCTCAGCCTCCAGGCTCCGAGGGGGCTGACTTTCCTGAGATTTGCAAAAAAGCCTCTGGTGTGCTTTACCCCTCACTGCGTTCCCATCCCATCCTCAGAGTAAGACAGGAAACCCGCAAGTCCAAAGGCGAGTGTTTGCAGACGCTCCCCGCCGCGGGGGAGAGACCCAGGCGCGGGCCAGGGGTCCCGCCGCGCGGCCCCGCAACTTGCCCGGGACGCGGCCGCCCGCGCGCGAAGTTTGCCGCGCGGAGCTCGGTGCCGGCCGGGGCTGCGGGGCGCGGGGAGGCCGCGGGGCGCGGGCTGGAAGGCGGGGACCGGCCCCCCGGGTGCGCGCCCAGGCGGCGCCGGCGCCCCTCGGACCTCACCCCGCGGCGCCCGCCGACCCCTCCCCGGCCGCGCGCGCCTCACCTGGTCTGCGGCGCGGTGGAGGAGGAGGAGGAGGAGGAAGAGGAGGAGGAGGAGGAGAGCGCCCGGAGCCGCCCGGTGGCAGCGACGCCTGGCAGGGGAGGGGGAGGGAGAGGCAGGGGAGGAGCAGGAGGCGCCCGCGGAGGAGGAGCCCGGCGCGGGCGGGCGGGCGGGCGGCTTTGTCTCCACCGCGCCGCCGACCCTGCGTCACCATGGCAACCGCCGGGCCCGGGCGGAGAGCGGACCCCCGGGCTCCAGGGTCTCACACCTGCCGCGGCCCGCGGCTCCCCGCCCTTCTCCCCGGCAGCCGGGACGCTGCGAGGGGACCAGGACGCCGCCGTGAGCGGGCGCCAGCGCGGACACTCCCCTCGGCCCCTCGCTGCCGGGCTGCAGGTCTCTCCCCAGGCGGGCCGGCTCTTTCCTCCCGCAGCGGACACGCGAAGCCCCGTCACCCACCACGCCTT
>RJWT010027918.1:0-15364 GCA_004365215.1 Cuniculus paca
CTATCCATTTAGAAGCAAGGGTCTGTCTCTAACCAGCATACGTTTGGGTTGTTACTGAAAGGCGCAAACCTCCACTTCCTGCTTCTCCAATCACCTGAATTCATACCTGTTCTCCCTGTCACTAAATCAGAAGCAGAGTACAGAGGGTGCGGGGTGGCAGCTCTGGTGGGGGCAGTGGTGGAAGCCACACAAGGCACTGGCACTGCTGTGATCTTGAACCTGGAAGTTCAGTGGTGGCCCTTCCACTATCTTGCAATCATAATTCATGAGTTAAAATTTTTTTGCCGGGGATATAGCTCAGTGGCACAGCATTTGCCTGTCAGGAATGAGGTTGTGAATTCGAATCCTGGTACCAAAAACAAACAAACAAACAAAAATTTTTTTAATCTCTAGAATGCCTATTTTCTTCACTGAACTCTGATGGGGATGCACTTGCTGAAAATCATTTTAGTATGGTCTTGGTTTTGATGCTGGGCACTCATCAGGATCACTATTCTTCGTAATTAAGCTTCTGGAAAGCCTCTATACCATAGCTTGCTTATGTACTTTTGTAACTAATTCTACCACCATCAGGCCTTGTCTCTCCTGCAGAAGTACTGAAATGCCCTGACCAAGATCAGCAATGATGAACTGAATACCAGTTTCAGTGGCCTTTTTCAGGCCTTACTTAATCCCTATTGAGCCGGTTGATCACATCTTTTTTTCTGGAATCTGGACCTTGTGGCATAATTGGTTCTAGCTTTGTCTTACCTCCCCGACCACTCCTGGCCAACATCCATTGTGAGCTCCTTATCTTTGCTAAGTGGTGGCACTCCTCAGGGTTCAGCTTCGGAGCGCCTCCTCCTTGCCGTGCTGGGCAATCGGAAAGACTTCTGTGACTTCAGCTATTGTACCTTTGTTAATGACTGCCAAATCTCCACCCCTCCTCTGAACAAACCCTGCACGCTCTGGACACAGTTAGCTTCTCTTCTACCTGCCCCCAAACAGGTCGAATTCTGAAAGCATCTCGCTGGGCACTTTCATTGCTGTGGGCCTTTACTTGTGTGGTTCTATCCTCCCTCTTATAGTTCTCCCAGCCAATTTTGCACTACTATAAAGGTATTTGCTTGTTAGACAATGGTTTCTTAGTATAAATTGACAAAAGAAAAATAGATGAATTGAATTTCATCAAATTAAAATCTTTTGTGCTACAGACAATACCTTCAATAGTGATCAGGCAACTACAGCATAGGAGAGACTTTTTGCAAATTATAAACATGATGAAGGACCTAAATCTGGGATATATGAATATATAGTATTGTGATAACTCAAAGATAAAGAGATTAGTAGTCTAATTTTAAAGTGGAAAAAGGTCACATTTACAGTTGCAGTTTGTAATAGCCAAATTTTGGAAACAATCCAAATGCCCATCAGCCAATGAATGGATAAAGAAGATGTGTTTTTTTATACAATGGAGTACTATTCTGCCATAAAGAAGAATAAGCGTGAGGCATTTCTAGGTAAATGGATGCACCTTGAGACCATACTCTTAAGTAAAATAAATAAGATACACGTTTAAATACTGTTTTGTTTCTCTGGTGTGAGAAACTGAAAGGGTAAATAAGTACCAAAATGTATATTAGATATTGTGAAATAGGAAGAAAATGTTCAGATGAGGAGGGGAACAAGGGAGTGGGTAGGGGAACAGAAAGGAAGGGAAAAGTAAAAAAAAGTCAAGAAAGAAGGAAAAAATGAAAACAAAGTTTTGATAAATGGGGAGGAGAGAAGGGATTGAAGGGAGAGTAGGGGAATGAGAAAAAATGAATCAAGTTATAAGTAATTTAAATGTTTTACTTATATGCAGATATACATAAATTTTCTTCAATTATCTCTAAAGATAAATAAAAAGTAAACAGATGAAAACAATGGGGAAAGGATTTCCATAGAGATTTCACTAAAGAAGAGCCACAAATACCCAATAAGCAATCAAAAGATATTCAGCAATCATTAGGACCAGGTAAATCATCCATGTAGATAAATCATAGCAAAATGCAACCTCACCACCATGAGGATGACTCCAATCCAAAAGATAGACAATGACAAGTGTTGGCAAAGACATGGAGAAATTGGAACCCTCCTACATTGCTGATGGGAATGTGAGGATGGAAATGTGAAATAGTGCAAAAAGTTAAACACAGAGTTACTACGCAACCTAGCAATTTCACGCCTAGAGATACACTCAAGAGAAACAAGAGCATGTGTCCACACAAACGTTCAGACAGTATAATTCTCAATAGTTAAAATGTGAAAGCAAATAATCCAGATGTCTATCAACTGATCAATGGATGAACTTGACCACAAAAAGGAAATCCTGATACATATCCACAGATGAACCTTAAAAATATCATGCTAAATGAAAGAAGTCAATTAGGAAAGATCACATATTGTATGATTCCATCTATAGGAAATGTTCAAAATAGGTAAATGTATACGTGGAGAAAGTAGATTAGCAGTTACCCGGGCTTGAAGGGAAAAATTCCTACTCTCAGAAAGCTTATCTTCTAGTGGAGACTATGAGAGGAAGACAGAAAAGAAATGAATGAACAAACAGGTGAATAACTTAACTTCAGGCTACGAAGGCTAAGATGAAAAGATAAGATGGGATGAGGTGCAAAGGAATAATGAGAGCAGTCATAAAAGTCCTCTCTAAGGAGCAGCATGTGAGATAAGACCTGCGTGACAAAGAAACACACAAATATTTGGCATCAGAGAATGGTAGTTTAAAAAATGAGTTTAGTTGAGTGGGTTCATGCAACAGGGAGCAAAAGGGCAAATATGAGTGGGGTATAACAAATGGGGGACAGAAGTAGGGAAAGAGTGCAGACCAGTGGGAGGGATTCTGGATTGCACAGGGCCTTGAAGATTTCTAAAAGTAACAGGGAGACATTGAAAGCTGTAGCAGTGGGATTTTCCTTGGGGTTCTCTAGTGTGGTCCCACCCATATGCTCTCCTTTCCAAGTGACTGACGCTTGCCCCCTGGAGTTAAATATTGATGCGAGATTGTCACTTTGACCACCAGGGTATGGCACAAGTGAAGCTATGTGACTTCAGCCAGTAGGTCATAAAAAGAATCTCTCTTTCCTTCTCTCTCCATTTCTCATCCTCTCTCTTTCTCTCCCTTGCCAAATTACCTTGGAAACTAGCCACACTACTGCGAGGAAACCTAGACAAATCTTCATGAAGAAACTACCTGGATGGCCCATGAGGAGAATACTGAGGTTCCCAGCCAACAGCCAGCATCAACCCTGGACTTGAGGTGATTCCTAAGAATAAGTCTTCAGCCGATTCCAGCCCCAACCCCTGACTTGCACCAGCTGAGGTTCCAGACATTGTGAAGAAAGACAAGCTACTTCTGCTGGGCCTCAATCCTGACCCACGGAACCCATGAGCATCGTGAAATGATTGTTCTTCCCACTGCAGTTCCGGGTACTTCATTGCATAGCTATAGTAAATGGGACTGAAGGGTATAAATAAGGAAGTTCCTATTTTAAAATGTCATTTTGATTCTTGTAAGAATAAAGGATCATATGGAGCAAAAGAAAAAAAACTTATCATGACTCCCTAAAATCTTTCATCTAGAATCAATTACTACATCTTAGATGTGCTTCTCCCATATCTCCACTCATTTATTATACTTACCAACCTATATCTCCATCAAGGAGGTTAGCATTTAGAGGATTTTTTGCCTCTAGGAAAGTTAAAGTAGATCTGGCCTGAGAAAATTCTGAAATATTTCTTAATGAAACAACATTCTTATCCCTTAATTCCTTTTAAACTCTGAGTGCCCTAAAATAAGATTGTTTTCAAATCTATTTCTTACTACTATTGTGTTAAGCATGCTTATAGCTGGAACACATTTTTGTAACTTTGTTAAGTATTTGAAAAATGTCCATTGTGATACTTATTCATTCAACAGATACTGGAGCCCTATTGCCCAAGCTTTATTTTAGACACAGCAGGGAACAGAAATTCTCCATGGAACATACTTTTGCGTTTATTCTTTTCAAAAAATCTTATGTTGTTTATTAAGAATTTGCATACCATCCCATAATGAACGTAATCATTACGTACTGAAAACATGTACTAACTTTAAAAAAGTACTAAGAAAAAAAATTTGTATTCCAAGGATGATCAGCTGGCATTTTAATAGAAAAGCCATAGTCAAAGCAGCTACTATAGAGTCACGTGGGAAGCTAGTCCTTTAAGCACAAAAGGCTTTAGATAATGGATATTAGAAATTGACTCCTCACTAAAATCAGTGCTATTTGATATGTATGAACTGTCTGAAATATTTAGGGGTTAGTCTCTTCCCTATACAGCATTAAACCTGGTAAACTTTATACCATCATGGTTCAGATGGCTCTTACTACTACTAGAACCAAGTCTGGAATTGATTTTGGAGGATTTTAATTGGCCTAATGACCATAAAGTTAATTATACCTTTGGGACATTTCATCTGCCTGAAGTGAATCTTTCTTGAATATGTGTTTGAACCATCTGGGATTTCACTGAGTTTGCTAAATAATTATATGACCTGTTTTTTGTGCTACTTACTAATTATGTGGCCTAATAAATGTTTACTTATGTAGCTGAAAAAAAAGGCACTCTTTTTTTTTTTTTTTTTTTTGTGGCACCAGGAATTGAACTCACAACCTTGTACTTGCCAGGCAGGCACTTAGGCCACTGAGCTAGATCCCCAGCCCTTGTGTTTTTGAGACAGGGTCTCTCTATGCTGTTCAGGCTGGCCTTGAGCTCACTTTGTAGCCCAGGCTGGTCTCGAACTCGCAATGATCCTCCTGTCTTAGCCTCCCGAGCTCTGGGATTACAGGCATGAGTCACCACACCAGGCAAAAAAAGGCATTCTTACAATTGTCACCTTCTTAGTCATTTTTGGCTATCTATAAAAGAGCAGAGGTTTTATGAATTAGGAAAGGCATCAAATTAGTAAAAACTCAATTTCTTGATCCTCTGGCACTACCCTGATCTGTGTGGAGACACTTTATTTATTGTGCCTCTCTGTGTAACCATGATAACAGTACTCATCTCACAGGTTATTACAAGACTAATGAAATGACATTAGCAGTTATTAAAGACCTTGCTGATAGTTAAAGTTGCACATTCAAAGAACTTGATGAGACTCTACCCTGACAAACATGTGTAATGGGTTGGAGAAGATGTGGCATGAGTAACGGGTTGCTTTCTGCTGTGATTATTTTCTTAGCCCAATGATATTGCACTCCAAATTTGATTTCTTAACCACTGCTAAAAGAATACAGGATCGATTTATTTCCTTTTAAGATTGAAGATGTTGCTGGCATGGTGGCACACGCCTGTGATCCCAGCACTTGGGAGACTGAGACAGGAGGATCTATGCAAGTTTAAGGTCAGCCTGGGCTACATAGTAAGACCCTGCCTCAAAAATAAATAAATAAAGTAAAAATTAAAAATTAAAAAAATAAAATTGAGCATGTTTTAGCAATGTGCTAAGCTTTTTCCTTTTTCTTACAAACTATCTGATTTAATGCTTATGGCAAACCATAAGAGGAAAATTATTGCTTAAAGTTTATGAATAAGGAAATGGAGGCATCACAATGGAGGCATCATACTGGCAAATAAAGCCAAGGTATGGGGTCAGTTCTCTCTGATTTCAGAGCCTGAGCTTTTTACCTAGTGCCATATTGTTACTAATCTTTCATAGATGCTGCCCAAAGTGTGAATGGCAATAACTCAACGTGACGTGTCTCATTTCCTTTACAATATCTTCTTGGACTTTATCAGACCATAGATAAATCCAGAGGTTTTACAGTGCTGCCTGTCTTTATCATTGCTTTGGCATCTATTATTTTCTTATATAGTTTGTTTGGTTTTTGTTCTGTGCCTGCATTAGCAGGGATGCATGTTACAAACTACAGAAACTAACTTCATCTAACATAGTTGCTCCTTACTATCTCCCTTCTCAGGATGTAAAGAATATTGGGTAATTTACAGAATCAGAGAGGACAGGACTGCCAGACCTTAGGAGAGATTAAAAACAGGGTAAGTCTGGAGTTTGTTATAGAAGAGATTTATGGACAGTCTCTCTCATTGTGACCACTGGAATGATTTAACTCCATTACATTCAGTGCATCCATTGTCATTCCCAAGACTCAGGTTCCTGCAGAGAATGTGATGCTCCAGCAAGTGTGGTCACATGGTCCGTCCTTGAAGAGAGGGTGGACTGACGAGTATTCCCTCCAGGACCCAGAATGATTCCACTGTGAAATAAAATGATAAACAGTGCAATTCATTTCTAGACTAATTCAATTAGTTTTAAACCCCTGACAGAAAGTACTGGAACTTTTCAGGCAGAAAAAGGAACTATATATATGAGCCAGACAGCTATTTAAAAGACAAGAGACCCTGAGAAAGAGGGAAGTCACAATTCTTGAAATGATGGCCTTAGGACAGGCATAGCACTACAGACTTCATCATCAAAAATCAGAGTATTCAGTCCCTGATATTTCATGAATTCTCTCTCTCCTCTTCTGTTTGGAGCACTGTTTACTATGGTAGTTTATGTTTTAATCATTTAGCAGATGATGTCTCTTGAATAAGCAAATGTGAATACAAATTTTTAGGAACACAAGTGTGCTGAGGATCAACTTGATGCAGTGAAGAGCAGGCAGTGATTGATGTTAATAAACTGGCATAAAATAAACTGAGAGTCTGTTCTAGGCCTAAGTGACCTGTGGCGAGGCCCATGGCTGGCATAGGAATGAAATTCATCCCCAGTCCAAAGGCCAGGATCAAAACCAGCAAATGGTCTATGCAGTCCTGGCACCTCAAAGGAAGCCAAAAACGACAGCCGAGGACTTTGACTCATCCAAATTCCTTCTAGCTCAGTAGTCTACTTAGTAGACAATCAGGTTACTAGTTAACCATGATCTATATCTGTGTGCTTTTCCAGAAATGTTTCGTCGCTCCGTTAAATGCTTGCCTGCATCAGCTGTTCACCCCCATCTCTTCTTGCAGCCCACCAGCACACCGCTAGTCAAGCTGTGCACCTAAGAAAGGCCAGGGTCACCATGCCTCTTGGTCTTAGTCCTTCATGTGACTTTGACTATCCCGGTTACCCTTGTAACTGAAATATGCATCTTGTCTGTGTTTTATTCTGTTGTTGTACCCTTGAGCAGGAGATCGGTGATCCCAGGCCAAGGCCCTGATACAAATGAATAGTACATTGATATATAAAGTAAACTTTGCTTATAAATTCCAAGGAAAGTTATAACTATATTTTAATATGCCCTCAAGATTTTTATTCAAATTAAATTTTAGGGCCTACAAACTTTTTTTATAAAACACGATGTTTTGGATTGAATGTGGTATTATTCTACTCCTTTAGAATTCTTTTAGAAAGTTCTCTCTCCCTAAGTGCTATCATATTGGCTGGTCATTGCTGACCTCAAAGTAGTTGCAGAGCACTCAATCTTGGCTTGCTTTCAGCCTCGCAAGCCCTAGTGGTGAACTAATAAGAACAGTTCGTCCAGAAAAACCATCCAAGGATAAAGATCTCTTTTAAGATACAGAAAAATGCCAGATATGTTGAATTCTAATGAAACAACATAAAATTTATTCCAAAGACTCTTCAAATGTTTCTTCACTTATTAAGTCATCTACAAAGCACAAAAAATTACAATTGTGCCACTGAGGACCTGAAAATGTTAAATTGCTTGCCTGAAGTTATGCAATAAATCTATAAAAATCCAAACAAGAATTTCTTTTATCCTATATAATCCACTATGTAATGACAGTTAATTAGAAATCCCTGGTAATTTATAGTAACATAGTCAACTAATGAAAAATTAAAAATCAATTTCCTACAATCTTAAACTGCACTCACACTCCACTATTTATTTATGCTATTTTTATTAATGCAGACTTACCACTTGATGATCTATTTTTTTTTTATTCTTTCCATATAATCCTCCTACCTTTTCCCTCTTTGAACATAAGTAAGTAACGAAGCTAAGAGCTCTTCCTTCAGAATTGCTCACCAGTGCTACTACACTAATTCAGTAAGATTTTTAGTTCATCTGGTTATATTTTCTGTTCCCTATTAAGCCCCAAAGTACTAATAACACATTAAAATGAATATGCTGGTTCATTTAGGGCAAAAAAATAATTCTCCTGAGTAATGAAATCATGTTTACAAAACTCCATGAAACAAAATCTTGGTCTTTTAATTCACAATAATGTCTTCTCTCCTTCTAACTGCAAATTGCAAATGACTGGAACCAGACTCGTGAAGATTGAATACTCTTTGCACTTTCATAAAACAAATACTGTCTAGTTAATAGGCCTTGTACTTTGGGGTGGTACATGTACTTTCTAAAATATAATTTGTGACTGTTAAGATTTTTAATTGTGATCCCTGTGCTTGGGAAAATCCTGAGGTTGTATTTAATAATCAAGCGAACCACTAAATATTCAGAATAAGTAGTGTGTGCAAATGTGAGTGCATGTGTGTGTGTGTGGTAGGAGACAATCTGAGTGACTCCCCTTGAATGAAGAACAATTGTTGCTACTTTGATTATATATGTATATATTTTTTTGAAAAGAATACAACCAAACAAAATAAAACAGAGTAGAGTCAATCACTACAAAACAGTGAACATGGTACATGACTTTTAAACAGGGTAAAAAGCAATCAGTAATGGCTACTATAAGGCCTCTTGTTATCTGCAAAATATATTTATCAGGGATAAATAAAATCAAATAAAATAGAACAAAATAAAACCAGCAAAACAAAAATGAAAACAAAAACAAAACAAAACAAACAAAGCAGAACAATGTAAACAATACAGAGCTTCAAGATACTAGTAAAACAACTGTGGCTACCATAATGCTTCTTGTTATCTTCAGAATAGTTGCCTACATGTTCAGACATATTACAATCAACAACACAGAATAGAGTAAAATCAATCAAAACAAAACAATAAAAACAATACAGGGTTTTGAAACAAGATAATGGGACATCCTCGATGGCTGCAATTATATATTTTGTTATCTTTAAAATAGCTGTCCATGCCATCAAATATAATAAAATCAGACAAAACAGAATAAAACAAAACTAATCAGAACAATGAAGACAATATGAGTTTCAAATCATGATAATAGATTAACAGTGGCCACTTCCTTCCCTTTTTAGATAATTCCTCCCCTTTGACTTTCCCAATATGTATTGTGCATTTTGGATCCCACTAACTCCTTTAGTTTGTTATACTAGGGAGACACCATGAAATTCACCCATGTGACTCTGAACCATTTCATCCATGAGCACTATTACCAGTTGCCTCTATCTATCTACAAGAGCCTTGAGGTTATCTTCCTTTATAGCTGAGTAGGTTTCCATCACATAAAATACCATGTCTTTCTTATCCATTCTGCAATTAATTGACAGGCTACTCCTATTTTTTTTTTCTGGCTCCCTGTCAAATAGGGCATTGTTCTCTCTCCTTTGACTTTCAGTCTATGAAATTTCTTTCTAGTTAAATGTGTTTCTTGTACAGAGCATATTGATGGATCCTGTCTCCTGGTCCACTCTGCCTGTGTTTCTTTCTATTGGTGCCTTGAGGCCCCTCTTGCACTATATTGTCTCTGCCATGCTATTTTCCCGCCATTGGCTCTCTATTTTTCCTCTCCATACGATCAACTGGCCCCACTTGATGGTCCCCGTCTGCTGTTATTCCTGAGACCATGGTCTTTTATATCTCTCTAGAATGTCCTTTAGTATTCTTTGTAGGGTTGGTTTGGTGGTCATGAATTCCTTGAGTTGTTCTTTGTCATGAAAGTATCTTGCTTCTCCATTAATTTTGAAAGAAAGTTTTTCAGGGTACATCAGTCTGGGTTGGGGAAGTTGTTTTCTTTCAGGACTTGCAAGACTTCACTCCAGCCTCTTCTTGACTTGATGGTTTGTGTTGAGAAGTCTGCCGTGATTCTGATGGGTTTTCCTTCATAGGTGATCTGTTTCTTTTCTCTAACAGCTTTTAATATTCTGTTGAGTTGAATTTCTGGGATCTTGATTATTATATGTCTGGGTGTAGATTTGTTTTGGTAATGGCTAGCTGGAGTTCTATATGCCTCACTTACTTGGATGCCGCTTTCTTTTTCCATGCTTGGGAAGTTCTCAGAAATTGTTTCTGTAAACAGACACTTGATGTCATTTATTTTGACCCCTGCTTTTTCACTCACATTTTTAACTCTTAAGTTATGTTTCTTTGAATTGTCTTGCAGCTGTTGAATTGTTACTTCCTGATTCCTTGTTGTTTTTAAGAGATCTTTCCTTTCTTGATCAAAAGCTGCAAACCTGTCTTCAAGCTTTGAAAGTCTGTCTTCAGTTTCTTTCAAGTGGTTTTGCTAGCTTTCAATGGCGTTTTTAATTTCTTGAATCATTCTTTGAATCTGTTTCATGCATTCTAAATCTCTCTTATATCGTTCATGGTTTCCCTCATTTTCCTATGCTTCTCTATTTTTTTTATCTGTGTGTTCTTTAGAGATGCTTAGCAATTCTTTTATTATGTTTTTCATTTCTTCTTTTACCTGGGATAGAATTTCTGTTCTAATTTCTCTTATAGCTTCATGAAGTTGTTTCTTTACTTCAGTTGACATCACTTCAGACATTTCAGGTGTGCGACTCTCGATCTCTTCTGTGTTTACCTCTCCTGGACTTGCGCTGCTTGGGTTGGATGCCAGAGGTTGCCCTTTCCCTCTTCATCTTGGCATATTCCTGATTTCTTCCACACACATGGGTAGTGTGGTCCCAGGCATCTCCAGCACTGGCCACAACTTCTCTGAAGCAAGACTGTTTGGCTTTTCTGGCCAGTGCTGGCTACGGGCATCTGACGGTGGTCACCTGTGCCTCTGCACTGAGCTGGGTACCAGCCCACAAGGGCCCCCAGAGTTTGCACAGGAGTGGAGCTGGCCAGGGCCTGTGGATCTAAGTTGGTTAAGAACTTAGGTGATGATGTCTGGAATGTGCACAGGAGTGGAACTCGGTCCAAACAACTTCCGTGGGTCCACCCACAACCTGGAGCTGCCATAAGGCTGTTTGGTTTTTCTAGCCAGTGCTGGCTATGGGTATCTGATGGTGGGCTCCCATGCCTCTGCACTGAGCTGGCTACCGTGGTTTGCATGGGAGTGGAAGTGGCCAGGGCCTGTGGATCTAACCTGGTTGGGAACCTATGTGATGTTGTCTGGAACACACAGGAGAGTGGAACTTGGTACAAGCAAGGGGGTCAGCCCATAACCTGGAGCTGCTGGAAGAAGCTGGTAGCAGTCCTGGCCCTGGGCTTATCCTGCTGGACTCCAAAATGGTTCCCAGCCAATTGCTCTCTCCTGTTGGGGGGATGGAGTCCCCTGAACTCACCACCAACCAGCGCAGATCTCTGTGTCCACCACTCTCTTCCACTGGTGTGCCTCTCCTCTGAGACCTGTGGAGTCGAACGAGAATGAGACCATGACCAGCACTGCAACCACACTTCCCCAGGCTCAACAGCTCTTCTGGCAGGATGAGTCCAGCTCCAGGTAAGGTGCCGCCAGCTGCCACCTTCTTCTTCATTTAAATTCATCTTTTTATTCTCTCTGTGGGCTTCAATTCATATTTTAGATTCTCCCCTGGTCCAGGGGACCCACTTCCTTCCTTCTTGTCCTCTCCATGATGTTGTATTCCAGCATCTGAACTGTTTCTCTCAGAGAGACTGTTTATTCTGCTGCTTACTGTTCTGCCAACTTTCTGGAAGCCAACTTTGATTATATTGAGATTTATTTTTATATATTGATATGTATAGAGCTGACTATGATTTTTTTTTTGGTCTTTAATTGGCTCTAAGCATTGTAAATAAGGTTAGCCAAGGTACTGTTATGTAATCTCTAAAGCCATCAGACAGTCTCTTGTTTTTTTGTATAGTGCTCTCTATAAAAGATAAACACAGTGGGATGGTAGAGCTAGTTAGCTCTAAAAATGTCAACTGGGTATAAACCTTGAGATAAAGAGGCTATTAGCCTCTAAGGCACAAAAGTTTACATATTGGAAACTAAAGCAACAGCCTCCAAAAACAATTTAGTTGCTGCCTTAATTGAATTATGCAAATTGATCCTTCTGCATGTTGTTATCCCTGCATTTTATAATGATGCTTTTTTTACTATCTGGCCAGCCAGCTCAAGTTACTCATGTAGTTTCCACCATCTTTACTGTCACTCATCCTCGAGCTACCCCCTTCTTTATAAGATAATAAATTCTGGGAGAGGCCTTGGATCAGGGCCTTTGCCTGCACATCCTCATGGGGATTAGACTTAGGACCCCTTGGCTGCCCTTAACTTTAAATATATCTTGGTGTCTTTACTCTCTCTTCAAATATATTTAGATTTTGCTACATATGCTTTAAATTTTCTGAACCCTACCCCTGATTCTGATTTGCTGCCAGCTATAATACACTGGGGACAAGAATCTGACTATTCTCCAAAGTCCTTCCACCCTGTAGCTTGGCATGACCTCCAAACAGGTTGTTTGGAAGGGTTCAATATCACTTCTAAATTGGGGCTGAGAATATTCTTATATTTCCACAGGTTATTGGCAAATACCATCAGAGCTGTCACACGGCCAGAATCTCACCCGCCAATCTCACCTGTGTAATGTATCAAGACCTTGAGCAATAAACCTGACAGTGCATTGTCCACTATCCTGGGAAGGAATACAACAGACTGTTCATGGGGCTTGCCATCTATTTAACAGTCAGGGTTTGGTTCAACCATCTGATAATTTTTTTCTTTATAATGCTTGCTTTTCTAACAGCTACTGTATGTATCCTTTTGGTTCAGGGAGAGGAATACTGGGCTTACATATCTAATCCACCTCTGCTCAGACCCCTAACTTGGATGGACAAGCCACCATTTCATTCTTTAGAAAGCAAAAATCCCACATTTACTATTCTGCCAGGCCCTTATACTTTTATGCATTTACAAGAATGAGCTAAACTAAATATTACCTCTCATTTTGTATATCCTCCCTGATGTGTAACCCATCTACAGCAAGATTCTAACCCATGTATGTCTGTTGTAGATAAGATTTGGAGGATACAACTGTCTAAAGGACATTTACCTTTCTGACCTTAACTTCTATTCCCTCAGATGGTAACCTTGTTAGAGAATTTAAACCTAATGCTCCTATCTATATTCTCATGCCTCTCATTTCAAAGAAGGTGATTTGGTCCCTTGGCAGTCTTACAGAGACCCGTAATATAGATGAGTTACACACAAGTTTAATTAGTCTTTTATAGTTTGGTCCCCTAGAAGATTCCTTATGGAAAAAGATTGAGATTAACATAAGATTTCCTTTTCAGGCTCTCTCAACATACAATAACCTCAGAAGCCTTGTCTAATGTTACATGGTCCAGTAGAGGTCTCATTTCTCCTATTCCTAGACTTATTATCAATGACTAGGCTGGACCCATACAGCATACTTTATGGAAGTTAGCGCTGTCTTTTCCTGCTGGACAGATGCAGACTGGGCATCTGCAGCTGGTAAATGGAGGAAAAGTCAAAATATTATTGCAAGATCATAGATATATAAGAGTAAACATATGTGTTTATGATCCTCATGTACTGTTGATAGGAAAGATAGAATGACAACAAAATATGCTCTCATGCATTAATTGTTATCTAACTCATTGTATCATACCTGAATTTCTTTCTAAGGACTTCACAATAATAATCATGAGCAGGATGCCTGGAGTTGGGCTTCCAGTCAATGTAATGGAGCCTTGATATCATTCACCTACTGCCCTCTTGGTAAAGACCTTGATTAAAAGATTTAACAATCAAACCAAAAGGATGCTTGGGTTGATTATCGCAGGGATTATGCTTCTAGTTCTTTTAATAGCCAACAGCTATTGTCTCAACAGCATTAACACATTCAATACAAACTGCTCACTTTGTAGATAATTAGACAAAAACTGCTGATAAGAGCTAAAAAATTCAGAGAGAAATTGATATAAATTTGCAAACCCAAGTGAGCAGTCTAAAAACTTTTGTCTTATGGATGGGAGATCATATTAAAAGCTTACAGTTACAACAAGGTTTAAAGTGTCACTATAATATGATATGTTTCTATATCACCCCAGTGCCATATAACAGAAGCCTATATCCTTGGGGAATGATTGAAAGGCATATACAAGGAGCAATGCATCAGAATATTACTATAGATATAGATGCTCTTCAGAGCCTAGTGCTGTCCATGTCACAACAGACAGCTACCTTCGATACCTGAATTAAGGATTGGGATAAGTTTGCTGATGCTACAAAACAATTAAATCCATTTGTTTACCTCAAGGCTCACTTTCAGTTTTATATCGGAATTAGTGTGCTCATTCTATTCTTCATAATTTTTCTCATTAAAGACTGTCATAGAAAATTCACTACCCAAAGATGACTAGAGGCCATACAGCCACAACTAACCCTGTTGGAGCTACAAGACAAGAAAGGGGAAAAATGTAGGAGACAATTTCAGTGACTCCCCTTCAATGCAGAACAATTGCTGTGACTTTGATTATATCGAGACTTATTTCCATATACTGATATGTACTGCTGACTATGATATTTCCTTCTGTCTTCATTTGGCTCTAAGCATTGCAAATAAGGACAGCTGAGGTACTGGTATGTAATCTCTAAAGCCATCAGACAGTCTCCAGTTTCCTCAATAGTGTTCTCTGTAAAAGACATGAGCACAGCAGGATGGCAGAGCCAGTCAGCTCCAGGAATGTCAACTGGGTATGATAAAGAGGCTATGAGCCCCCAGGGCACAAAAGTTTACATATCAAAAACTAAAGCAATAGCCTCCAAAAACAATTCAGTTGCTACCTTAATTGAATTATGCAGATTGATCCTTCTACATGTCATTATCCCTGCATTTTACAATGATGCTTTTCTTACTACCTGGCCAGCCAGCTCAAGTTATGCACGTAGTTCCCACCATCCTCACTGTCACTCATGCTCGAGCCACCCCCTTCTTCAACAGATAATAAATTTTGGGAGAAGCCTTAGATCAGGGCCGTTGTTCACATATCCTTACAGGGAGTAGATTTAGGACCCCATGGGTGCCCTTAACTTAGAATATGTCTTGGTGTCTTTACTCTTGCCTTGGGTTGCATTGGAGGTGATAGATTGGAATTAACTTGCCGGGATTCCAATAATATCTCAATGGGATTTCAAAAATAACTTTGGATTGCAAGGAAGACAGAGAAAAGGATTACAATATTTGGATTACTGTACTCAATATTTGGGATTACACTGT
>RJWT010027919.1:0-15354 GCA_004365215.1 Cuniculus paca
TTTTCCAGGTGCATCAATTTTCCTACAAATATTTCAAATTTGCCCTTCTGTATAGCAGTGTAGTAGTCCATTAGGTATAAATACCACATTTCATCCAATCATCTGCTGATGGGTACACAGGCTGCTTCCAGGATTCAGTTATTTAATGTAATGTATTTCTATTATGGAATACTATGTAGCAATTTAAAGAACAAAGCTCATCAATATGCACTATAATGTAAAACTCTCCCATATATATTGCGGAATTAATAAAGGAAAACAAGATACAGAGATGTGTGTGTGTGTGTGTGTGCGTTTGTGCACGCACGCTTGTGTGTTTTACCAAACAACGCAACTTCAGGGAGAAAAACTTCCAATTATTACTTTACATTCCTATGATTTGAGAGTTCTACACTTACTACACATTATAATTTTAAAAATACAATAAAATAAAACCATTTCCATGTTGGAAAAAAGTCACGAGTATTTCATTATGTAAAGATACTACTGTTAAAATTTCTACTTGTTTTCATTTAATATTTTTGATGCAAAATTTTTTCACAAAAAGAATCGCATGGTGTAAACTGTTTTAAATCAGCTTTCTCCACCTTTGCCATGGCACTAAATATTTCTCTAGTATCATTTTTAATGACTGAACAGAGTCTGGTTGTTAAATATTTATGTTTTATCTGGTTCTTGTCTCTACCAAAAACACTTCCATAAAAATCTTGTAGTTACAATTTCAAACATCCATGACTATTTTCTTAGCATGAATCCCCCAAAGTAAAAGTGCTGGTTTAAAGGTTTTATGCAAAATTCTGTGGCATTCAATAGATGTGACCAAACTGCCTTCCAGAAAGATTTTAAAAATTTACATTCTCACCAACAGCATTGTGATAGTGCTTCTTTCCATCTATTTCGCCAATGCTGAGATTATGATTGCTTTAAATCTTCAAAATCTAAGTTTTAGTATCTGGTTCCTAAATCTACACTTCACCATGAAATTATGCATTCACCCATTCTAAGTCTATGCTAAATTACATTTTGTGCATTCAAATACTGTAGCTAAAACGATTTAAAGCAATCAGTTCCCTTTTGTGCAACGTAGAAATCAGGAAAATATTTGCGCGCCTGTCGCAGACTTCCTCCCTACATTTTCATTCTTTTCTCATCGTTTACAATAAAAGATTAAGGATTAGATTTGGAAAGTCTAGTTCTCACTGCCTCCAATGAGTAAAATTATTAAAATTTAAATATAACTTTAAAAACTGCGCATTGGACCTTTGTGCCATTGAAGAAGGTCAAGTTCAAGCCCCTTATTTAAAAAGACCTCTCCCTAAGAGATCACAAAAGGAAGCCTATTAACATTGTATCTTTCTCATTTCTTTTCTTCTTTGTTCATTTTAAAACACAGCTAATACGGACTGAAAGCTACCACTGACTCAAAGCAAAAAACAGAGATAATCTATACTACATGGATGTGGCATCAAACTTGATCGTGCTCCCACTCGACTTACTGGACAGGATTATTAGTAGAAATCCTTAATGAGTTATCTGTCTAAATAAAGCCATTTTTTTCCCCTAAACAATACTGAGAAGGATCCATGAATATCGCCATGTTAGGGATTTTATGTTTTTACTGTGAAACAAGAAATTTAGAGTTTGGTATGGTTGGAGTTTAGTTATTAAACATTTGATTGTCCCTATAAAAGTCAGTAATGAGCCGGGGATTTAGCTCAACGGCACAAGCGCTTGCCTGAGAAGCACGAGGTTGTGAGTTCGATTCCCGAAAAGAAAAGAAAAAAATCACTGATAAGTTTTCAAACAGTAATGTGGTTTGAAACACTTCAAAGCTAAATATTAAGACCATGAAAAGGTCTAATATTTTTAAAAATTATTTTGAATTTTAAAAAATATCTTTCTTTTGAAAATATATTTGCTCACCATTACTATAGTTGTGCTGTATACAAACCAATAAAATAATCTATGAGAAAAAATGAAGGTGATGGTTGCAAATGGTTTTATTGTGTAGACACAGCCAAACTTTTGAATTAATTATAACAAGAGTGTTAACTTTTATTTTTCATTCTCATGTAAAAATTTCAAATATGATACAATGCTCTAAAAAGAGTAGCTGAAAGAGATCAAAGAGGATCAAAAACAGTTGAAGCCTCTGGTGTCTCAATAGTTATCAAAGGAAATCATAAAATTTCAAGGCATTCAATATGTATTTATTTCATTAAAACACACAGCTAAAAACCAAAAATGAGGGCGGGAGGGAGAAAAAGATATCGTAGTAACGCACTATTATTGCTCTGTAGTTTCACCCAGGATCTAAATGATCTGCTTATCTTATTTAAATATAATTTTATAAAACCTTACGACTAAACTTATGCTTTCTCTACTATTTTCCTCTATCAAAATATTAAATTGGTGGTTTCGTTAGACTTACTCCACTAAAGTAATGACATGGGGCACAGGTGGTGCTAGACCCCAGGAAATGTACCACGGTAATGTGCAGAAACTTAATTACAAACCTACCGGAGTCCCTTACCCATCTTAGTCAGGAATATGAATGTCAGGTTTGCAGACCAAAGAATCTGTGGGGAGAATAACTCCTGAGGGGAAGGCAAAGAGGTCTGTGACCCCTTCCCCAAGGCAAAGGAGATCTTCAATAGGACATTTTAGGTCGATAGACCCAGGATCCTTGCAACTGGAGTATCCCAAAGAGCTTTGCTTGACTCCCACATGAGAAAGCTATGAAGCCTGGGCAGCACAAAGGGGAGGGGTCCTCGCTGGTCCAGGAGGTAGCTACAAAGCTGATAGAGAAGAAATACGAGACAGGAAAGGAAGCCAATAAAGTGTGTATTATCAACCCAGTTATCACTGTGGACACCAAGAACGCAGGGAAGCCCAGGGAAATGGTGTAGAAAGAAGATATCCAATAGAAAAGTCAAGCAAGTCAAACTGATACTGCTAAATTTTCTAGCAGCCACATCTCTAAAAGCAGCAAAACAGGTGAAATTGATTTTAATACTATCTTTCACTTAACCCATTAAATTCAATAAATCACAGTTCATGTAATCAATATAAAAATTGTTCATGAGCTATTTAAATAATTTTTACTTAGTCTTTGATATCAGGTATGCACTTTATACTTATAACTTGATTTGGACACTCAATTTCCACCTGCATTTGTATTTACATTTCATAAAGTTTAGTCAAAAAAGTTGGTTCACATGGCCAAGGTTTTACTAAATACACTTTTAAAAAGTTTTCTGATAACAGACACAAGTATCATTAAATTTTTTTTAATTACTTAAAATTAAATCAGATTTAAAATTCCATCCTTTGGTGACACCTGTCACATTCCACATGCTTAGTAGCCATGTATGGCTAGTGGCTCCTGTATTATGTGACACAGATGTAGCGCATACCTTAGAGTTATTCCACCAGAGAGGCAAAGAAACTGGGCACTCACCTGCGTCATGACAATTGTTAGCTAATGGCTGTTTCTGGGGCTATTGGCAGCTGTGCACGTGACTGCACTTGCTTATCCCAGAAAGAGCTTCGTGCAGATGGGCGCAGGTGTTCACAGTGAGAAGCCTTCACACAGAAGTGAGTGCCAGGGGATCTGGGCAGAGCACTGCCAGTGTCTGCTGCAGCATATGACCTCCATTATTTCGTATATTCTCTTTTTCAGCAAGTCTCTTCCCTTGATCTTGTAGAATCATGTGATAAATCAATCTTTGCTGTTTCAGATATCTTCCAAGCCAGCTTTCTCTTCACTGCCATTGATGGTCCTTTGTCAAGGCACTGGCTCATCTAATGGTTTATCACAATAGCTGCAACTCCCTTGCAGCTGATTCCCAGTAAGTCAGGCACACTGCTACATTTTGGGGCTAGGATACTCATTATGTGGCCAATGCCACTCTGATCTCTAGGATCGAATCCGATTTTAAATAGAAAGAATTAAACTCCAACCTAGTACCCTGCAGGACTTGACATTTAAATATCTCTACATCTGGTCGAGTTCAGAACTTGACCCTCAGACCGTAGTAATCATAAGATTCAGTCGAATTTCTACCACAGTGTGACTGTCTGATTCTGTCTGCTCTCTTCCCAGAACCCTGGCTTTACCAATGCCCTAAATGCAAGCAGAGTGTAACCCAGCCAGCCAACTTCCCAGGTAACTGTGCCTTCCCTGATCACCCAATGCTCCTCCAGGTAGCTCGTGGCTCTGCTCCTTCCCCTTTATTCCTCAGTCCTCTGCATTGTGTGATCTGCCCACAGCTCTCTGAGTAAATCTTCTGTCTGCTCCCTCACATGTTGAGCCACCTAAGGGGAAGATCTTATTTAAGAACCTTGCCTTTACCACCCTCTCCTATACCATTGCAGTTAACCAGCTCCAAAATAGGATAGTGTCTGCCTTCAAGCCTAAATTAATGCATATAAGCTATTATTATTCCTCTAATTCATTCTGCACTATAAATTCAGATTCATTTCTTAAAATCCTGTACTTGACATGTCAAAATTTGCTAGAGAAATAATTCATAACTGTCCTACATGAAGTCAGGTGCCAGGGAGACAAAAGAAGTTTATGACAATTTTCCTAGTTTCAAGTAGTTTTCAAGTGAATTTGAGAAGCAAGATTCATATGCATTATAGAGTTACAAATAATATTAAAAAAATTCAAAGATTTGCAAATCTCACTTTAAAGAGCCAGAGAGGAAATATCAGTCATTGTTGGCCATGTACACATTATCTGTTATATCAACTCAAATCTGCTTTAGCACAGATGCAGCTCCTGGCAATATGTAAATGAATGGGCATAACTGTGTTTCAATAAAGCTTTATAGACACAAAGGGGGACACTAAAATTTGAATTTCATATACTTTAAATAAGTCATAAGTGTTGTGCTTATTTTGACTTTTTTTAACCATTTCAAGATGCAGACATCATTCTTAGCTTGTGGGCCATACATGGGCCAGGTTTTGTTTGACTTTTAGAGTTTCCCAACTCATTGTTGTTGTTGTTGTTGTTTTAGTTTTTGAGGCAGGGTTTCACTATGTATTCCCAGCCACTATGGAGCTCAGGCTGGCCTTGAACTCAAGGCAATCCTCCTGCCTCAGCTTTCCAAGTGCTGGGATTACAGGCGAACACCACCATGCTCAGGTTATAGTTCACTAACTCTCCAGGTAGGTTATAATTTAGTATTTAGCAGGGTGGTTCAGATCCAATGATAAAGAAATAAGAAATAAAGGCAGAAAGAAATATTAAAATTCTTTCATAAAACGTCAAAACAAATTGAATCTAGAAGATAGTAAAAGTTGGATAGTGAAAGAAAAAAGTTATTGCTGGTCAGCAATAGCACAATCCGAGAGATAAACAGAGTGTGCTGGTTTGCCAGTGATGACATTACCCTAAGTACAGCAGATAGTTGTTATTATTCAACTGCTGGAGATATACATGTGGCCATAAATTTGAACAGATAAAATGTAAGCACTGCTTCTCCTCTATATTCTAGTCTCATAGGATTGCTTCTAGAAAAATATTGAACTCTCTTTTGGCCACCAAGACTCTTAAATTCTTTTTTAGAATTGTCTTCTCTGTGCTTTTTTGGTATTTATTTTGGATGAGTTTCTCAGATTTGTTTTTTATTAATTCTTGTTCTCCACTGTGCCTCATCTACTGTGTAATACTTCCATTGAGGTTTTAGTACCAATAACTATATGGTATTTCTAAAATTCCAATTTTTCCCAAATCCTTTTCTAGTTTCATACTGACTTCTTGAAATACATTTTAATAATTTCATTTTTCTTTTTAAACAAATTAAGCATAATTTGGTGTATTTTAAATTGTTTTATTATCTCTGGTTTTTAAAGTGCTCATCTTCTGGGTTTGTTGATCATGATGATTTGTTTCCTTGGTTTATAAGTTTTCTATAATAAACAAGAGTTTTTACCCATGAGACCCTTATGCTCAAGATTATAAAAACATTTCTGAAAAGTGGTTTTGCATTTGCCCTTGCTAAGCCTGCAGAAGTTTTACCATAACAGTTTCTGCACTAACTTCTTAGCCTACCTCCACACGGGTAGTATAAATCTTACAACCATGAAGAGTGGAGGGCTGATATTTATGGGTGACTCCTTTCTCATTCACGGCCCCTTGGCATGCGGCACACTTCTGACACCTCCCTGGGTGGGTGTCTGTAGTTTTCCTGGTCCTCTGTTATGAAGGATGTGGAGGCTAACCATTTTCACACCTGACCTCACACAGGACTGAGCTGCATTTCCTGGCCCAGCAATTGCATCACAACTTCTGCCCCTGCCCAAAGGCCCATGGCTCTCCTCTGTCTAGATATATTTGACTTTGGTTATATATTCTATACATTATTAAAAACTGTATTTTATCTGTTATTTCTGTACATTGAGGGCAAGAGGGGATGTCAGCATTCACTTTCATCTAATGAGTTATCTGAAAAACCGGTGTTTTAATTTTTAAGATAAGGGGATAAATGTATATGAAGACCTAGTGGATGATGATTTTAAATGTGGGGAGAAAGAGTGTAAAGATGCTGAAATGGTAGGACGATCAGATTGCTCCAGAGACATTGAAGACCGACAGTTTTCTCTATATAGATGTTTTATTTGTATTTTTTACTTTTTATTTTGAAATCATTTTATATTTACAGAAGATATGTAATGACAGTACAGAATTTCCATATACTGTCTACTTAGCTTCTTCTAATATTATCTATAATGATCAAAAGTATAATGATACAATGATCAAAAGTAAGAAATTAATATTGGTACACTGTCATTAAATTACAGATTTTATTCAGATTTTACCACCTTTTCACTAATATCTTTTTCTGGTTTCTGTGTCCAATCCAGCATTCTACACTGTGTTTAGTTGTGTTCCTTAGTCTCTTTTAATCTCAGACAGTCCCAGTGTTTATTATGGTCTTTCATGGCATTCTTTTAATTTTTATTTTTTGCAGTGTTGAGGCTCTAGCACTAAGATGCATCCCCAGCCCTTCATAGCATTGCTTTTTCGTTTTTTCTTTTCTTTGAGGAGGGGTCTCACTATGTAGTTCAGGCTGGCCTTGAACTCACTATGTAGTCAAGGCTGGCCTTGAATTTACAGTAGTCCTTCTGCCTCAGCCTTCCAAGTACTGAGATTACAGGTATGCACCACTATGCCTTGGTACAACATTTTTGATGAATACCTGTCAGACATTTAATAAAATCCTCCACAGTTTGCACAGTTTGTTTGGTGTTTTCTCATGATCAGAGTGTGGTTATGACTAACAGGAAAGATACTACAGAGGTGAGCTGCCCTTTGAGTGCAATGTATCAGGGGCCATGTTAGTAGATCTTGTTAAGGGTGATGTTAACCTTGATCCTTTGGTTGAAGTGGTGTCCACTGTGGTTTTTAGTTATTGCAAAGTTACTTTGTTTCCCCTTTGTAAATAAAAAAGATTTAGGCAAAAATACATTGAGGCCATCTCACATCCATTTGTTCCATAAACTTCTGCTCACTAATTTAAGCACACATAGGTTGATGTTCCCTATCAGAATTTTTACCAATATTATGATGGTCTGATGATAATTTTCCATTTCCTCCTTCCCTTTTACACTTATGAACTGGAATTTTTCTGTAAGGAGTCATCCTTTATCCACTATTTTTTCAATTACTTATTTATATCAGTATAGACTAAATTGATTTTGTTTCATATTCCAATACCTTATTTTGTTGCTGAGCTTGCTTTAACTTTGGCTGTCGAGAGCTCTCATAGGTTGGCTCCTGTGTGCCCCTCTTTATTGAGGTAGGTGTATTTCCTTGTATTATCCCTGCCCTGGACCAACATTCAATCACTTTTCCAATGAGCTCTGTGGATGTTTTAAACCTCCCTGGTGCAAGTTTAAAACCCTTTACTCTTATCCACAGGATGAGAACAGAATCAGAAGAAACTGCAGGAACCTAAGGAGAAGTCCAACCTTCAGAAACTAAACAGAGAAAGGGGTTGGGAGCCAATCAAGAAAAAAGAGGAGCCATTAAAGACATAAGAGGAAACTCAGAGCATGTTGTTGTGAAGTCAAGAGAAGACAACCCTCAGCTGAAACTTCCGGGTGCCCTTGGAGGCTCTTCTGTGATCCCTGTTACCTTTGTCTCACTGTTTGCTCATCGGGAAAACTGGAACCTTCTACCCGGATACCCTCATTGTCCTGGGCTAAGCAAATCTCTGACTGCCTGAATTTCTGTAAACACAGCCACAACTCACTCAGCCTATGGACTTTTCCTTTACCTCTCCAATTCAATGGAATATTTCTTTCTTCTTCTCCCACGCTTAAATCTCACTCATCTTTCCAAATACAAGGCAAGTTGCTTTTTCTTCAGTCGTCTCCCAAACTGTCAGCCTACGTTTATTCTTTCCTTCTATAAATACCATGGTTCTTATCTTTTCAATTTAGTACTTGGATTATATTCATTTTTAAATTTTTTTCTATTTGTTTCATATTATTTATTTCTCAGCAATACAGTAGTTCCTTCAGGTCAGAGACCATACTACAGACTCTCTGATATGTCGAGTAGTTAATAATATGTAACTATTAATAGAAATTTAATATATATATTGCAGTCTAGCATTCCTATCAACAAATCAACCACTATAGTCATCAAAGAAATAGCTGCATACTGGGAAGATTCCAAGAGTTATCTTATCTGTGCAAGAATGTTAAAACCTACTTCTTAAGATACAAAGTTGGAATAGCTATGCAAATAGTTTATGACTTTGGTGGTATTCCAAGAAAATGTAACTCTGAGCCAGAGCAATTATTTCTCACCAGGAAATAATTCATCAGTATATTCAGAGATTATCTATTCATTAATTAAGTCAGTATAATATTTCACAGGACAATTTTTTGCTTTGTTTTAGAACAACTACTTGGTCTATTTCTGTTTCTATGTTCGACTACCTGTTTTTAAATTATTAGTATATACAGTTATTGAATTTCAAAGGACAATAGGAGCATATTAATGAAATTCATCTTTAAAAAATATCAGTTTTCCTTACTAAAAACATAATACTTATTTGTTGAAAAGTCAAGAAGTTGGAGATAAGCAAAAAGAAAATAACCTTAACACTTAAAACTAGATACTGTTAACGTTTATTTTATCACATACTGTATGCATATGTAGTGAATGCATGCGTATGTGTGTATGAGATGATTTTATACACACAGATTATTTTATAATTGACTGTTTTTGCTCTGTGTTTAGTATCTTCTTACATTACTAACATTAGTAAATCTTTGTTATTGCTTGTGGTAGTGAAAGGAATTTCAGACTATATGTATCATAATTTATTAAATTAGTCTATGTTCAAATATTAATTAGGGTATGTCCAAATTTCATTCAATATATGTTGTACTGAGATAAATATTCTCATGCTTAGTTATTTCCTTAGCACAAATTCTTAAACCTGAGTGTCTATGTATGAAGAGCTTTATGCAGATTTCTTTAATGACCATTGTTCTCTTTTCTTACAGGTCATGTTAATCTACTATCCTAATCATTGCTGGCTAAAGCAATTTTCAAACAATATATCATTTTATATTTTTAAAGGAATCACAGAGCCCACTAAAGATTCTCTAAAAAGATGATAAAATAAAGCTACACTCACTTTTATCTGTCATGGAAATGTCCTTTTCCCCTACAACTTTGATTAATTTTTAAATAATATGGTTCCTGATATAAAAACACAAAACAACACACATTATCTCGTGTGAGTTGCAAAGAAAGCAGAAGGTCATCTGAAGCAGTGTGGTCCAAGGGACCATGACTGTAGCTAAGAACAGTAAAGTGATTTATTAATCAGGTTCCTATTTATAAATTTTTTCTTCTTTATTTATAACTTTTTTCTAGAGAACAATTATTTTTAAGAACGTTTTCCTGTTTTCTTTGTATTATTAATGTGCATATCTGACTTAAATATCATATTTTATACTTTAGTTGAGATTTGGCAATTTTTCCTTAAAAACAGAATCAAGATCAGGCAACATTATTGTGTGTATAAATTTATGACTGAGAGACTGTTGGTACATTTAAAATAGGAATAATGACTTTTCCCAGTAAAAATAGGATGATTGATTATTTATTTATACTTGTATTTATCAATGAACTCAGCTTTACACAAAGAATTCAAGTGCATGATTTACATTTTAAATAACAGAATAACAAATACAATAGGCCAGACTTATTATTTTAAACAGACCAAGTCCAAGAAAAAGCAAAATACAAATATGTAGACATATTAGCAATGCTTAAATTTCAAACTTGGTTTCATGAAGTACTTATTACGGGAGACGTAAGTCTTGACTGCTATGCTGTGTATACATATTGGGCTTACTTCACATAAAACATTAACATGATGCTTTAAAACTTTGAAATTATTAATATTTGTTTCAAGAGAAATATGAATTTGAGTATTTAAACAAGTAACTGGTATGTATACTTTCTCATTTCTATAGATAAAATCAGAAGAATGATGGAGGCTAAGATAACATTCAAACAAGTTTTCAAACAATACGTATCAGGCTGCAGTTTAGAAAAAGTAGCCCCCTTCACCATCAAAGATATAAAAGGTAGAGGATAAAAATCAACCTATTTTTGTTGCTGCCTGCCTAACATTGCTCATGAGTGACTGAATCTTCAGGTTTGCTTTACACTGAATATCCCTTTAAACTAACACTGTATTCTTAAAAGAAGGTGAAGACAGCATTTAGGAAAAAAGAAACATTTTAGTGATTCCTGAAGAGACACTGAGAAAGCCAAAAATCTCCTAAGCAGTCTGCTTGGCAGTGGCCATGGCACAAGGAAAAGCTATTGCTAAACAGGACTGTGCCCACCAGGATGCAGGGGTCTGTACACATAATTTCATTTTGTTATCTGTAATATTATTAATATTTTCTGCAAGTTGGACAATATATATTTGGTAAAACCAGCAAGGTTGCTTCTTAACCAAAAAAATAAAGGGAAAAGAACTGATAAGTAATTATCAAAATTAGATCTACTTTGGCCAAGATCATCACAATATGAATAAGTCACATGTAAGATTTCCAGAGTTATCTATAGGGCTTGACTGCACAGTTTCAATGCTAAGACAATGCACGCTGTTCTTTAGAAGCTTCTAATAATATAGACTAAGCAAACACATACCCATATATGGCACTTTCTTCTCTGTCTGTGAGATTTTAAATTCTAAAATGTTTTTCTAGCTTAAATCTTTCCAAGTTCTTTTTTGTTGTTGTTGTTTTGCAGATTAAGAGTATGCATTGAAAAAGTGATACATTGTTCTCCAGAGACCACAATCATTAGAAACTTTGGGAGGAAGGAAGAGATTCATATAAACTAACACTCTGCAACTCAGTAATTCTGAGAGCATTAGTTCCTTCTTCATAGAACTGTTGAATTTTCCTTTCTAGGAAAGGATATGACTAGATACAATGATTCTTGTTAGAAACTTAAAATTAAACTTCAAAAGCAGCTTCATTTAAATACAGGGAATGCCTGGGTAGCCCATTTTGGACTCCATTCCATCTCAACAAGAGTAATAATGTCTGGTTTTGATTAATGTGTTTCTTCTTTGTTGACTTGTTCATTTTGTTTCTAGTCTCACAGAAGTACATACTGTTTATTTCCTGCTTTCTTAAACCTCTGACCAGGAAGTGCTTTTCTTTTGCTGACTGTACAGAGGGGAGAGGAGATGTGTAAGAAAAAATCCTAAATTCTTCCCATTCACAGAACAGCAGCCTGGCATCCTCTTGTTAAACAGTCAGAATATTGGGACCCATTCCAAACCTTTTGAGTCTGAAACGACCTTGAAACAAGATCTTCCATGGATGCAAACACAAATCAAAGTTTAAGCAGCATTGTCCTACAGTAACTTTAGTCTTCCATGTCAAGTATTTTCCTCCTGCCTAACCTCCGATATGGAAGGACATGTAGCATTGTGACACTCAGCCATTTTCAGAGACATGAAATAGAGGTGAGGCTTTTAGCTTACTTAAATCTACTTTCTGGGTATACAGCCGCCTGCCTTTTCTGGAGACATTCACCTTCACAGAGGGTGATTAGGACTGTTACAGCAAGACTGTAAAGAAAAAAGGAAAGAAAGAGTTAAGGTTCAGCTTAAATAGAATGTTTTAGTCTTCAGAAAGATCTTTTAAAAACTCAAAAACCAAGATTTATTATAAGAAGTGGCCTTTATTTTTATGTAGGGCCTTACTAAGTTGCCCTCCATAAAAGGTTACCCTTGAATTTGCAATCCCCCTGCCTTTTCAGTAGACAGTGTTGTGTGTGTGAGCCATTGTGCCCAGTGAGGGGGAAAAGAAAGTTTCCACCTTTCTTGTCTTTCCCTCTACGCAGATCATAATATTTTTATAGGACAGGTATTATGGTTTTAATTTTTCCACTCTGCTTCACACATACCAATTCCCTACTCCTTGCTGCTTTATGACATCTAGGTAGGTATAGGGTAGTGGTGGCAAACCTATGGCATGTGTGCCACAGCAGGCTATTTGTATCATTGAAAGCTCCAAAAGTTTCACTATCACTGGTATAGGGTGACAGGAGGCCATTGGGCTAGAGGTTCATTTTCTCTGATGAAGGCCCTAGGCAGTAGTGTGACAACAGATGTTTAACAACTAACTTGGGTTGGGGATGAGTAAAGAGGGTGGAACCCTGATTTGTAATGCCTGCCAAATCCTCTGATGTAAATACTCCCACCTTGGCTGATTTCAAGTTACCAAACTGATGTAATTGAAAGTAGAGTAGGAAGAGCCGCATGGTGGTACACCACTACGTAGTATTTCCAAACACACAGCAGTAAAATGTAGAACAATAAATGGGAAGTGATGATTTTTGCATGTTAATTAGCTCTGCTTTAAATATAACCTGTTTACATTTAAATTTACATCAATTAATTTTTAATGATGGCTATGTTTAACAACTGACTGGCAAAATTCCTAAAAAGTGAATAATCGGTTAAGGTACAGCTCTGCATTCAGCACCCCACAGCTTCCAGAAAACTCTGCTTCTTTGACCCAGCACCATATCCTGTGGCACAAAGGTTTCACATAGGATCTAGAAACCATTCCTGTCTCATGGCCTGTGTGTAGGATGTTGGGCCCTAGGGGTTTCTCATTTCCTCATGAAGAATGAGGGTGATGGTCAGAGCTCCCAGGAAATAGAGGCCCTGAGACCTCTTTGATACCAGTGGAAATGTTCAGGACTATGGCAGTAATGGGAAGGACCAGCACAAACCATCCCAAAAGATCACGTGGAACTTGATTACATTTCAGTGGTCCCATTCCAGGGAAAAGATGAATTCAGACTGCTGGGCTTTCTGTTTTCCTTATATTCTGTATGACCACTCCTATTAACAGTTCAGAGGACTGAGCATGATTCATTGATGCCAACAGGATCCAAGACCCCCATCACATGACCAGATTCTCCATGAGCAATAAAAAGCAACTAGGAGGTAGGGAATCTGAGAAAGACTATGTATTTTCTTGGGTTATCCACAATATGTTACTCAGCGCGGTCCAGGGATCAGCTCCAGTTCGCAAACTGCTACTGGTCTGAAGTGAGACAAAAATAGTTGCGAGTTCATGTTTAGAAATTTTATCTTTGATGTTCCTGTGACATTCCAGTACTTGACCATTGGATTTTTCTTGTTGAAAGGATAGAGACCACGTTAGGTGTGTTGAACTGGCAAGGTGAACTGCTGGTAGCAGAAACTAAATACTGGCCATGTGAAAAAGGATTATGTATTTGGTGGCTAAATGACTTGAAAGATCAATCATTTGGAGACCATTATCTAAAAATCTTTTAAAACTGTCACCTTTGGATGGGAACTAACCTCTGATTTTTAGTCTGAATCAGAAGTTCTCAAAGTGTGGTCTGTGGACCAACAAAAGCAGTATTACGTGAGAACTTACTAGAAATCCAAATTCTAGGGCCCCACCCTATATGGACTAAATTAGGAACTGTCAAAAGGGGAGGGGAGGTAGGCCCAGCAATCTGTGTTTTAACAAGTCTTCCAAGAATTTAAGAACCACTGGATTAAATTAACCAAATTCTTAAAGTAAAAGAATTATGTTCAAGGTAGAAAAAAACAAAACAGTATTACATGTAAATTATCCACACTGGACTGTAAAACTGGAGCCCCTGAAGAAGGTAAGACTAGGCAAAAGAAAAGGAAGAAAACTAAATTGCACATATGAATCACATGCAAATAAGCAAGGCAAGTTGAACACTTTCAGGAGGCAATCATTTTTTATTTTTCTCTACAAACTTATCCCCACTGCTTGTGGCTCCACATTTCCAAGCATAAACCATTTCCCAGCCCACATCGGACTAGTACTGGTGAAAATAGGGTCATGGTATTAATAACAGAAGATTAGTTCTGTAACTTTATGCTCACCACACAACTGCTGGGCTTTCAGTTTTCCTTATATTCTGTATGACCACTCCTATTAACAGTTCAGGAGGCCCACTCCTGGCTAATTTGTGTCATCGTTCCTTCTTTTCCTCTGCCTTGGCTCTTCTCCATTCCTGGTGCCCCTTTCTGGTGCTTCTTTTCCTCCCAGTTAAGACCACCTTTAGCCTAGAGAGTGTTTGACCCTGAATACTGGCCATATTATAACTGAAGAAATTCTCTTTTCTCTCTAACTGTGCTAGTATCTTCCTTGGGGACACTAAGCAGGGCTCACAGTATCTTCTAAGGCAATTGTTTGCAGACTCTAATGTACACAGCACAAGTCACTCAGGGATTGCTAACAAGTTCTCAAGTAATGCTGCTTTTATTGGTCCACAGACCACAGTTTAACGCGCAGATTCTGATTGAGCAGGCTTAGAGTAGGGCCTATGTATCTGCATTTCTAACAAGATCCCAGGTGAATCCTAAGTGGATATTTTGTGTACAGTATTTTGAGAAGCAAGCCTGAGAGTAGTGATTATTCTACTTTTATCATACCTTGTCCTCAGGTCTCAAAGGAGGATGGGCACAGTATGGGGGTAACCAACCATCCCACTCTGACAAGGATTGTCCTGCAGTCTGTGTCATGGGATATTCCTTTCTTGAGGACTAACCAGGATGCCTGTTATTCTACCAGTCTGGATTGGGAATCCAAACAATCTGAGCAGCTTATATCTAGTTTTCCTTGTGGCCCTACCCATCTCCTCCCCAACTGACTTATTGTGCCTTTGTGTCTTGACTCTCTTTCACTTAGGATAAATATTTCCCTTGAAACTCTTTCTCCAGGAAACAGTCTCCTTTGGCAAATATGTATATCTCAGAGCGAAAG
>RJWT010027920.1:0-15364 GCA_004365215.1 Cuniculus paca
TTATGTTTTTCATTTCTTCTTTCACCTGAGATACTACTTCTGATCTGGTTACTTTACAGTCTCATGAAGTTGTTTCTTTATTTCTGTTGCTTTCCTCTCAGAGATTTCAGGTCTATGACTTCCATTTTCTTCCGTGACGGTATCTCCCAGCTTTCTTCTCTGTGGGCTGGAGGTCTGAGAATGCCTTTTGCTCCTTCCTCTTGTCATTCTCTTGGGTGCTGCCCAATGAGCTGGTTGTAGGATCCCAGGCACTTCCCACAATGGCTGCCCCTCCACGTGTAGGGGAATGGGACAGGCACCTGGGTTCCTCTGACCCCAGGTTTACAGGGAGGTAGCAGGGTGTGAGGTGGGCTTCTGCAGACTTGTGCAGCTACACTGGGGCTTCCCTCATGGCCATGGGTGCATGGTGGAGGGGCTGCTTTTCTCAGCCTGTGTGTCTACACTGGGATTCCTGCAATGGTGGCAGACACACAGGGGTGTGTTTGTGCGGTTCTCTTGGTGGGTGATGGCTGCCTGAAGGAAGCAAGAGGCTCCAGTGGTGGCCTGCGGGTGCATGGGGCTTACCTGGCTGCATGTCCCTGCTCCCGCTGCTGGCTGCCAGGAAGCAAGCCTCCTATTGTTGGTGGCCAGTGGGCAGTGGTGGATCTGCTGGCTCTCTCTGTACGAGCCACCTGTCCGCAGGGAGTTCCTTCCCGTGACTGGGACGATGGGCAGAGGCGGATGATCTGGGTCTCTCTGCAGGCCGCCTGGTCTGGGAGATCCTTCCCGTGACGGGGACTGGTGGGAGGATGCGGATGATCACTGGCTCTCTCCGCACTGCCTGGCTGCTGGGAATTCCTTCCCATGACCCCCTTTTTATTTTTTGAGACAGGGTTTTGCTGAGTTGCTAAGGCAGGACTTGAACTTGCAGTTTTCCTGCCTCAGCTTCCAAAAGGGCTGGGATTATAGACCTGAGCCACCACACCTGGCTCCCCATGTACTTTTGAAGGTTATCACCAGTTTCTTGAGTATAAGTCACAACTGTCTGGTAGTTGCTGATTAAGTCTCATTTAGGAAGAGTTTTACTTTTTTGCTTTTTATTTGCTGTTTTACTTAAAATAGGAAAGCATTGATAAACATGGTTTTTGTTTTCGTTTCTGTTTTTTTTGCGGCACTGGGGATTGAACTCATGACCTCGTGCTTGCAAGGCAGACACTTAGGCCACTGAGCTAGATCCCTGGCCCCTTGGAAAGCATTGATTTGGAGAACTATTTCAAGATTTGATGGTGTTTTTATATCTTGATGTATTTTGGTGATTTCTTTTGAAGTTAAGACTACATTTATTTATTTAAGGATTCATGAGAAAGATGGAAAGATCAAATGTGTAGAAGAACTTCTAGAAGCTGAACTTCTCAAAGTTGCTAATAAGGAGAAAACTGTTCAGGTATTGGGAGAAAGAGAAAAGTGTGGTTGCCTTTCTGTTTATCAACTTTAGTTAATATCATTTAATTTCATCTGTATGTCTAAGCATTGCATTTTATGTCAATTTCTGTGTTCCATTGTCCAATCTTGTCTGTTTTGTCATTGTCAAGGATTTGAAACAGGAAATAGAGGCTCTAAAAGAAGAAATAGGAAATGTCCAGCTTGAAAAGGCTCAACAGGTAAAAATCCCAGAGCCATAGCATGACTGATTTATTAGTCTATGTATTGTTTATGAGTTACTTATTTTTTTTCTTTGTTGCTCCGAAAAAAATCTTTTAGTAGTGTGCTGTAGGTAATACTGGGTTATATACCTTTGTTTTCTTGCCTAATGTGAGAAAATACCCTTATTATCTTGACACTTGATTTCAGGTGTCCTTAATATTGTATATGTTTTAAAGCTTAACTGTCAAAGTTTTTTTCTAAAAAGTTTTCTGTATTAATTTATTTTAATTCGCCAATCTAAAACAGAATACTAAAATCTTTTTTTGATCCTGTCCTTACAAGAAGTACTTGGAACAGAAGGATTTTTTACATAATATGTATTGTTCAACCTCTTCCTGTAGAACAGAAAGTTTTTGTTCCAGAGGTAGATGTGTTTACTGGAATTACATGATTTTAATGGAATTTAACCTAATGAGGCTTTGTTGAAAAAAATGGGAATACGGAATGGAGGAAAAGATTCTTTCATCTAACAGATTCATTCATCAGTGTTTATTGAGTTCTTCCTTCCTGTCAAAACTCTACTATTGATTAACGATAATATGTTGAACAAAACATGGTATCATGAAAAAGATCACCCTTCTGCTATAGATCTTGAAGTTAGGAGAGACTGATACCTGAGGATCTGATACCTATGCCAAGACTTGAAGGGGCTATGAGAATAGAATGGAGAAGAAAAGTACTAATAGCCATTATGATACATTTAAAAAGGAGACTCCAGAAGGACACAATAAAGTACTGTTGAGTAATTTTTCTTGATAACTGAGCTGTAGGGAGGTATATGCACAATTAGTTAATACTCTCACTTTCACAGTTGTACAATACCAATATTATTTAGACTTATTATTTGTAACCATCTTCCTTGTCTTTACCCTTCCCTGTTATATTGTTGTTACTTTTACTGTCAAGTAAAGATGTAATAAAAACATCTCATTTTGGCATAAAAAGTTGAGTTGGGGGTCTTTGTAATTCAGAGTGTTCTAAATACATCATAAAGCAAAAGGATTATGAATTACCTTTTCTGTCTTTTGTATTTCAGTTGTCTATTACTTCTCAAGTTCAGGAGCTTCAGAACTTGTAAGTACCATTCTTCTCATTTACCTATAAGTATCTCTTTTCCAGACGTTAAATATAATGACAATTATAACATGTTTTTATTTCAAATAATATTTTAGAAAGCATCAAATTGTTCAAAAGATCTTACAGTATTACATTTGTTCATTATGCTTTAAGCTGTAGGGTTTTGTTTTTCTTTTTTGGTGGGAAGGAGGTAGGATGGGAATTCTTACTTTTTCATTTATAATCTGTATAACTTTAAGTGAAAATTGCTCTTGGCCTATATGAATAGTCATGTGAAACTAGGTATGTATTTTTATACTCAACCCACTTGTAATAAGCTGTCTAAATTTGCTGATACTACTTAAAACAGTGATGTACTGTAGAGCTACCCTAATCCATTTAACATCTGGATGTTCAGTGATAAGAGTTTGTTTAATTGTCCTATACTTCTTAATTCCGTAGTCTCCAATTTTTTTTTTTTTTTTTTTTGAGAAGGGGTCTTGCTATATAGTTCAGGCTGGGCTTGAGCTCACTATGGTAGCCCAGGCTGGCCTTGAACTCATAGTGATCCTCCTGTCTTAACTTGCTGAATGCTAAAATTGCAGGCATGTGCCACCATGCTCAGCTTGTATACATTTTTACATAAAATAATTTTTAATTTATTTTAATCAGCTTGGACTGTGAGTATACTTTTCCAGCCTCTATTATTTATGCTCATGTAACATTTTTATTTCTATTTCTTGTTAATTTATTATCAGATTAAAAGTAAAGGAAGAACAGATGAATACCATGAAAACTGTTTTAGACGAGAAGGAGAAGGACCTAGCCAATAGAGGGAAATGGTTACAGGTGAGACTTTTTTAAAAAAGTAAAAAAAAAAAAAGTACCTTTGTTAGTATTTGAATATAAATTTATACCTATTGTTTTTAAGGATCTTCAAGAAGAAAATGAATCTTTAAAGGCTCATGTTCAAGAAGTAGCACAACATAATTTGCAGGAGGTACAGTATATGCAGATTATCAGCATCTACGTAAGGAATGAGGACTCTTCATCTAACATACTGGAAAGCAAAGAATTTAATCCGGTCCCAGTTTCTTTGCCCAGAAAATTCTTGTACTGTTGTTTTGTTACTGTTAAAGTAAGTTAACTTTATTCCTGTTACGTCATGCTCAGCGCCCCGATTTATCAACCTAACCTTCTCTTCAGTCTTTGTTTTATAAATGTCTTAACCACAAATCTGCCACATAATTATGTTTTTGTGTTATTGGTGGTTGATTCTGTATACATGTTGTGGTACTCCATTTTATTTTGCTACTAGCATTAAAAATGTGAATCTGTTTCATAGGTACATTCTGCATCACAGTTTGAAGAACTTGAAATTGTGTAAGTATAATTTTAGCCAGCATTATCAATAAAAACTTACTGTTTTCCAGAATGTGCTTCACCATTCAATGCCTACTGTTCCATTTCTGGAATGCTCATAACAGTAGAACATAATAAATATTTTTCTCTTCAAATTCTGTTCCTTGATTTTTTCTAGATCATTTCATGCAAAAGTTCAAAAATTGCAATCTTGGGCATATGTGGGTTAAAAGTGTAAACAATAGGTGTGTTGGTTACTTTCATGTCATTGCTGGGACAAAATATCCAACAAAGAGGGAAAGGTTTCTTTAGCGCACAGTTTGTAGAGGTTTCAGTCCATGCTCAACTGGCTCCAAGACAGAGTGGCACATAGCAGAGGGCAACTGTTCATGATGATGGAAAACTGCAAAAGCAACAAGAGCAAAAAAGGAGGAGTGTGGAGAGGAGACTCTTTCTATCCCTTATATTGTATGTAAACTGCCCACCCTAGAGTGGGTATAGCACTCAATACCCATAATCCCAGCATTGGAACATGAATCAATCACAAATTCTAGAAGCCTGCCTCCATGACTGCATGAGGCTTTGGGGAGACAGCCAAACACAAACCATCACGATAGATTCTCTTTGTTACCTATTATAGTCCAGAGGCAAATAAGCTAAGTCTGGTAGAATGAAGTAGAAGCCTTTTAAGTACTTTAAATTAGCTGGTGACTTTGTCCTTCCCCAACCCATCAAACTCGTTTTCCCAAATACTCATTCCACAAATATGTGCTGGTTTTAAATTGTTTTTTTAAACAAAGCATGCAGTTATTGTAAAGACAGAATTTATTTCAAATTAAAACCAGTTTAGTATTTGATAGAATAACATCGCTGAGTTAAACAGAAGATGATCTTAGCCATAATATTGTTACTGAATACTGAATCTTTCTATAATTATAGTTTGCTCATAAGGAAAATAGAACTTGTCATATGAAGTATTCATGCTGAATAGTAAAACTGTTGACTCTAATCATCATTGGAGGTGTTGTTTTTTGTAAATATTCATCCTAAACACTTCTTCCTCTAAGGGCTGTTTTCTTAAGCCTAATCAGTCTACAGTAGGGAGGAAGCGTATCTGAACCTCAACTTCTATTCCCCTGTAGTTCTAGGGCTCTTTCTTTAATACAGTGCCCATCAGTCCTTACTGATGTCTGTTTTAAGAAGTACTGCTTTAAATTGTGACTTTAAAACCAAGGTACTTCGGTGTTTCAGGTCATTTGTGTTTGTGAAATCAAGGGGGACAACTTTTTTTGGCACTGAGACTGTTGTACAAGTGATTGTGTAACTCTCGGGCACTGTGTGCCTGTCAAAGTGATTTCCTCTAGTTGTCCTGGCACACACCTGTAACCCTAGCACTCTGGGAGACTGAGGCAGGAGGAACCAAAGTCAAGCCCTGCCTAGGCAGCTTAGCAGTTTTGTGAGACCCTGTCTCAAAGAACATGCTGGGGATGTAGGTCACTGTGAAGGCCTTGGGTTCAGTGCCCAGTGGCATCCCACCGACACCCAAGAGTTCTTTCATCTTCTGTAAGAGATGCATTTGTGGCCTTTTTGTTGTAGGTATATGAGTTTCGAAGTGTATAATTTTAGGTTTATTTGTGCTTTACATTTTTCCTGTCCTTTGTGTTTCAAATTAATAGACTTTATTTGGGGGAAGCATTTTTAGGGTTATAGAAAAAAGTTGAGAGAACCTGTATGATTTCTTTCCCCCATTTCCCCTGTTAACATTTCCCCTGTTAACATCTATTAATGTGGTACAGTTACTAACTTGATGAGCCAATAGCAATACATTATTATTAACTAATGGTCATAGTTTCCTATAGGGGTCAGTTTTCTTAGGTTTTAACAAATGTATAATAATATGTCCATCAATACAGTGTCAAATAATTTCACTGTCCTAAAATTCTCCTGTGCTCTGTTTATCCTACTCCCCTTCACTTACTCCGTCCACGCCCCTTGAACTCCTAGCAACCACGAATCATTTTACTGTCTTTATAGTTTTGCTTTTTCCAGCATGTCACAGTTGGGCCCATGTAGTATATTGCCTTTTCAGGTTGTCTTTTCCCACTTAGCAGTATTCATTTAAGATTTACCCTTTTTTTATTCTTTAATCTCACTCTTCATGTATGCTGCTTTGTTATTTTTCATGTAGACCTGTCAGGCTGGTGACCTTTTTTCTCAGTTAACATGGGATACAGATAGTATTCCGCTTAGCAGATACATGAGAATCTATTATGTGCCTTGAAGACGTTGGGGATATTGAAATGGATAAGATATTCCCTGGGGAAATACACGGCTCATTTAACAGTGTTAAGTGTCATATTAGAGGTCTGTTGCTTAGAGACAGGGACTAGTGGGATTCACTTGGGCCAGATTGACATTAAGGGTGGGCAAGGGAGATTGTGTGACACCTCTTTGACACAGTCATTGGGCACATTGTAATTGCCAGAGCCAAATTATGGCTGAGATTCTTGAGAGTAAATCTCCCTTCTTTTTAATGGGTGAGTTTTTTAATAAGTTGATGAAATACAGTTTCGATTTTACTCTTTTAGAGTTTTCACCTAGGTAAAGCCATGTTTGCTTCAGAAATATAAAATATAAATTAATCTGCAGTAGTTTTAGGATGTTCTTCATTTTTGGTATAGTCACCCTAGAAATAATCTTTTAAAACAAACTTAAAGTTGGTATACTATTAAGAGAAATAGCTGGTAGATATTGTTTCTGTTATTTTCTTAAGAGGTGATATTGGAGTCTGGCTTTTCTTTTTTGTGTTATATTAGTAAAATAAGGTCTTTGTAAAAATTCTAGGTTGAAAGAAAAGGAAAATGAAATGAAGATAGTAGAAGCTATGCTAAAAGAGAGGGAGAGTGACCTTTCTAGCAAAACAAAGCTGTTACAGGTGAATATGATTATTTAAAATTAGTTATTGGTTGAGTTATCATCTTTGCATGTTTTTAAAAAACTTTACCTGCTATAAAAGAAATAAAATTGTGAACCATCTACTCTGATACGGTCTCATTCCTCAGAGATAACTACTGTCAATATTGATTATATCTTTTGAAAGAATACCCATGCATAAATATATGAATGTATGTATACTTACTTTTTCAAACATACTATATACATAGTTACCCACTTTGCATTTTTCCTTTTAGTTTTTTGAGACGGGTATATGTAAATCATGCTGGCCTTGAACTCACTGTGTAGCCCAGGCTGGTCTTGAACTTACAGTGATCCTCCTGCTTCAGCTTCCAGAGTGCTGGGGTTACAGGCATGTGCCACCTCACCCAGCTTAAACAGACGTTTGATTTTTGCTTTGCCCCCAGTTACCAGTGTTTTTGGCTTTCCACATTTGTACATTTCTGCTTTTTAATTTTTTGTATTGTTGTACCTCCACTTAGGTAACCAATTCCAGTCTTTGGTACCTATCCTGTAAAGGATTGCTTGTCCTGCTATAAACAGTATGACAGTGAATATCTTGACCACATACTGTATTCTGAATACTTTAGCTAGTGTATCTGTTATGAATTCCTAGAAGCAAAATTCTGGGTCAAGTGTTAATTCAGGTTTTGTTTGTTTTGTTTTACGTGATATTGAAATGGCAGCACATCTGTAGGTCCCTGCAGTGTTGTAGTCTCACTCACATTTAATGCCCCAAGGGTTGGTTCTGTCCCATGCTCGCACCTTCTCAAGTGTGCCCAGGTTTAGTTCGTTTAAGTCCCGTTAAATTGCCCTCCAAATGTGTTCTTAGTAATTATACCAGTGGAGGCCACCTCTTCCTTTTCAACACAGACAGGTGATGAGGACAGTTGATAATACACTTGAAAGATAGTAGGATTATTTTTAATTTGCATTTGTGATAGAAGTTTTGTGTTCTTCATATGTGTGAGCCATTTATATATGAAATATTCTTCAATTTTTTCACATATTTTTCCTTCTGGGTCGACTTCTTTAATAATTTATAAGGGAAATTAGTCCTTTATTACTTGTGAGGTGATCCCTGCCACCCCTCCAGTGTTTCTTCAGACTTCTTTAGTATTGCTTCCTGTTTTGGGGGATTTTAAATGTTTACGTACTGAAATGTAAGTATTTTGCTTAGTTTCAGAAATGTAAGTATTTTGCTTGGTTTCAGTCTTCAGCAAATGGTAGCTCTCACTGATGATAAAGATATTTTCACATTTTCTTGTAGATTTTTAAAATTCATCTACAACTGCAGTATGTTGTGAAAATAACATTGCAACCTTTAAAATGAAGCTAGCTATGTTATGAAATCCTGTGTCATTTCTGCAGTGGCTGTGCTCTGCAGGGTACAGTTAGTAGTCTATGGAGTTACACTTGGCCCTCACAGCTGTTGAACCTACTGGGTAGCAACTGTGGATATTGCTAAATAGTCTGCCCAGCCTAAGTTACTACATGTGTCAAGGTTGAGGCTCTTTGCCCTGTTGACATGAAATATCACCCTATAGATATTTGGGTCTATTTCTGTATCCTTTTTTTGTTCCTTTTGAAACATACCCACTCCCAGGCTACTGCTAAATATAACAAACTGCATTTGTTTTAACATAGCTCTTATTATATCCTTTTAAAATTGTATTACTTTGGAATTTTTCTAGATTGTATAATATGTTTCAAAAACTTATTTGGAAAATGAAAATCTAGCTATTCATATTTAATTTTTGTTTAAAAAGGAGGTGCAAGATGAAAACAAATTATTTAAATCCCAGATTGAACAATTTAAGCAACAGAATTACCAACAGGTAGGTACTGGTACTATTAAGATGTTTTGCCTTTTATTTATGTGGTTAAAAAAATTATATAACCAGTAAATATCTTAGCATTTTAAAATTTCATCAAGAATAAAGTATTTGTCCTTTTATCTGTTTCATAAATTTCCTATAAAACAAATTTGAAAGCAATAGTCAAGATAAAACAGTTACAGTTTATAAAAATGTATACATAATATTACTATCAGTTCTTGAACTCTGTTTTCTGATTCTTGAAAATGCTGTTCTAAGCAAGTTAGTTAAAATTTTGTGGAAGTCAGTTTAAACATATGTACGTAGATTCTCTTTCTCTTACCTCCTGAAACAAAACATCAGCAATTGGAGAGAAACTAGCAAATAGGTAATATTATAAATGATGACCTACTGTTAAAAGTGCCTTTTCAAGGTGTAATTTGACTTGATAAAATTAAAATACAGTTATATCAAAAAAAGGATACATTACCTACAATTTTCTTTAATTCATGTATATTCCAGAATGTATTTTGAAGGACAGAAAAATCAGAGTACTTATGGACAAGAAGCTTCTAATAGTTTAGTTTGGAAGACTGTAATCTTCAAAAATAAATATCACTTTTTTTTTTCTTTTCGAATCCATTTTATTTCAAAGAAAAAATATATGTGAAGGCCATGTATCCTTGCATATTTTATAAAATAAACTATTGTATGTGAGGAAATTAACTTTCACTAGTTTTTCTTTTGATTGCATATAATATTCGCAAATTGTGGAAGCTTAAAAATTTTACATAGTGAATTATGAATTATTCAGTATGAAAATTTAAGATATTAGTACTTTACACATAGGAGATTGATAAATACTTGTTAAATAGAAAATTTAGTGATGATGAAGACTGGAGTTAGCACTCAATACTTCCTGTAAATCTGTACATGTTTTATTAAAACCCCTTGATTAAAGTTAAGATGCTGGCATGGGGAGTAAATATGCTGTTTTTAGCTTTGACTTAATTGATACTTGAGAAAAATTTATTTTTTTGTCTTAGCTTGTTTTGAAATTGGATTTATCTCTTTTAATAGGCATCTTTTCCCTCTCATGAAGAATTACTAAAAGTGTAAGTAGTAAGTTTTATTCACTGTATTAGAGGTGGTAACTTTTTATGTGCATTATAGTTGAAAGAAGCATTTCGATCTCACCTGCAAATGGTCACCTAATTTTTATAGTTACTTAGATATTTTGAACTGCAGGTCAGTGGATCTTACCTGTGCTTTTTTGCCAACTTGCATCCTTTTTATGATACTTGAATTTCTTGGAAAATTTTTTTGAGGGAGAAAATACCCAGTTGAATCATATCAAACTATATCTTAAGGCATTACTAAATCACCTTTAAGTATCTCACTTGTCCTACTGAGTCTTTTTTTGCAAATCCCATTATGGAGTTGAATGGTGCAAATTTTGGTTTAGCTCTTGCATTTAAGGAAAATTTATAATCTTCATTATTGCTGTCTTAAGGAAAACAGTTTTTACTGAAAGTCTTTTGTTATTGGCCTGTAATTTTATCTAAGAGGCTACATTTAAGATCACTTCAGATATGTCAGAGTGTGTCTCAGCATGTTAAATTTCAACCACAGTAAGCATAATCATAGGTGATACAAGTAATTTAAATGTCCTTCCATCTTGGTTTGTTGACAGAGTTGATACTTTGTAAGGTTAGAATTATTTACTAAGTCTTAAATGTGACTATATGAAGCAAGCCAGATACTTATGTTCTATAAAGGGCGTGATAGTATTTTAGGCCTCGTAGGGTACAGGGGTCTCTATTTCCTTTCCCTTTTCCTTTCCATTGCTTTTTCTTAAACTTTTAAAAACATAAACAAGAGGCTGGATATAGCAGCATACACCTTTAGTTATAGCTGCTTGTGTGGCTGAGGCAGGAGAATCACTTGAGGGAGCATGGGGAACATGAATCTTGTGAGTGGTGTGGAAATGGCAAGGGAACACCTGTCATTTTAATAGCACACTGTGTTGTGGGTGAGCCACTTAAAAGTCATATGTGGTTTCATTGCCTTTAAAAAAACACAGGTAAGGTACTTGTTCAGTGTCAGTTGTCAGTGCTCAGAAAAATACTCAGCACTCTGGGAGGCTGAGGCAGGAGGATTGCAAGTTTGAGCCCAGCCTGGGCACCTTAGTGAGATCCTATCTCAAAAAATTAAAAGGGATGAGTTTAGAAGGTAGCTTAGTAAGAACGCCCTGGCTCCACTCACCAGTATCACCAGTGAAGAAGTGAGTGAATAAATGATTACTGCACTACTGAATAAAAAAGGAAATAATAACTACAGCAGTTCATATATTCATGAATTGTTTATTCGGGACTGAGATTTCTCTTTAGCACAAACCTCAGCATGTCACACATGCAAAGTTATTTTAAAAATCATTTCTGAAGTTAATTCATAGAATAGGCTTTCTGTGGTAAACGGGCTAAGCTGTTATTGTTAATGCACTTTTCAAACCATTATCTGTTTTTAGTAACATTGATATGTAGTTAATTACTGGTTAACTAATATCTAATTTGTGTTTCTGCTTATCTAAAATTGTTCTGCCAAAAAAAGTATTCATATTCTGGTTTAGAATTTCAGAAAAAGAGAAAGAAATAACTGGGCTCCAGAATGAGTTAGAGTCTTTGAAGGATGCTGTTGAACATCAAAGGAAGAAAAACAACGTAAGCGAATCTTCATGAGAATGACTTTTCTTTGTATTTCTGCAACATAGGAAGATAGTTCAGGAATTTCTTTTTTCTTTGAATCTAATTTTACTTTAGATTTCTAAATCTTTGTAAGAAAATACTGTTGCTTTCTGTATGTAGTTTTGGGGGAGGGTATTACTAGAATTTTATTGGAGAATAGATTTTTTTATGTATAAGAGGCCAATTTTTACACGTAGAAATACCATTTTAAATACTGAAGCTATGTTTATATGTACTTCTTTTTGTTGTTTTTGGTTTTTTAAACATTGGGCTTTTTGTTATCTAGAAAAATAATTTTTTCAAACTTACCTCTTTAAAAATCAAAGTTCTTTCCTTTTAGTTAGCCTTTTTTGCAAACTAAAAGTGATGCTAATATTCAAACCTAATATTCTCAATATTTAAGTTTTTGAAGCCTCATGAGGTTTCCCTTTTTTTAACTGCGTTGCATGCCTGTGAATTGTAATCAAAAGACCTTAGAACCTGAATAAATTTGTACTATAAGATAGGAAGGAGCTTCAAGTCTAGTACAGTATTTTTACTGAGCAAATGGTGAATGTAGGTGAATTTCACCTACAGAGTCCATGTTTTACCTAGGGAAGGATTGTTTGCACACACACTCGTATGTTTACTGAGACTTGGGCATTGCCAAAATGTTACTGAATCTAAGAGAATATTGATAAGAAATGGATATGTTTTCTAATATAAGTTAAATTTTTCAGTTTATGTTAAATTTTTAATGTAACAAGTTGGCATTTTTCTATACCCCTGAGTTTGTCAAAATTAGGGATGTGAATTGTCTCTGTGTGTTGTGTAACGTCGCTAACAGCACTGCTCAGCCACAGAACTTGAAGTGCACTGGCCAGTGACCTGCTAACCCTTACTGTGTTTGCGATGGGATTCTGAGATAAGGAGGGAATGGTGATGCCAATTTAATGCAGCTGCCGCCGCCACCACAACACCTGGAGGCCTTGAGACGTGTGGCCAGGTCCAGGACGCTGGAGGCCTGCAGAGTGCAGCACCCGTCTTCTCTAGTCCTGCCTCTTCAGTTGCTGTGTGTGCTTCGCCAGATTTCCTAACTTTCCGCCTCGATTTCCTGGTCTATAAAATGAGGATATTATAAACAGTTTATAAATTGTTAGAAAGATTAGTGAGAGTACGTGAAGTATAATATTTGGCACGTAAGCATTCAATAAATGGTGATCACTGGCTTTTTATTTTTAGATGCTTAGATTTCTAACTGAAGGAAGATTAAAATATAGTGTATTGTCTTTATAATTCCTAATGAAGTACTGTTAAAATCTAGATCTTTCAGAGCTCAGTTTTCGTGGACTCCGTTTCTCCTCTTAGGAGAATGTGTTTTTTAGCTTCCCAGCCGCCTTATTTGCCTCGGTCAGTTACCTCGTACATCTAGTGTTAGGTTGTTTTGTGACATACGCATTTGACCATGCCAGAAAGATATAGAATACAGTGAATTAATTCTGTGTCATTCCTTGTTAGATTAGAAAGTTAACTGTTTTATAACAGAGTTGTAGGGAAAATGTTATGCTTCCATGGAAAGTCCCATGAGTGATTTGGGCTTTGCTTAAAAATCATGTGAAAAAGCTTTTGCAGTACCTGTATATTTGTTCTGTCCTTACTGCTCTAATATTTGGTAACTGAAATCATACTTGTAATCTTCGTTTCTGTGTTTAGTTTTTAAAGCTTTCTTTGTCTCATATGCACAGTAGTTGTTTTAGAAGCTGGCACATTTGGTGTGTATACTAAAATTTGGAAAGTGGGCTTCTTTATTTTCTCATTCAAGCTCTAAACATTGCTTTTTATTTTTTTGCTAATGTACATATTTTCCCATTGAAATAATTTTGCAGTAACCAGCATTTAAATGCAGTGCAAAATACCAATGAAAGTAAAAAGCAAAAATCTTTTAATAATGGATAAACTGAAATCATTCTTTCTAAAAATGATTAGGACCTTCGGGAGAAAAACTGGGAAGCAATGGAAGCATTGGCATCAACTGAAAAAATGCTGCAGGACAAAGTGAACAAGACTTCCAAGGTTGTAATATTAACTTCTAGAAACAGTCCACTGAACAGAGAAAATCTGCAGCTTGTCTTAAAATTAGACTAAAGCATTTAATTTTACTGCAATTTAAATATAAAATCTCCCTGTCATCCACATTTATCATCATTCTCATCTTTGCTTTTCTCATCTATGCCTTGAGGTTTTAATTGGGGGCATGCTGATTAGTTAGAGTAACTCACTTACTTCATTGTTGGAGCTTTGGTGAGCACTACTGAATTAAGACATGTAGGCCTTCTCAGACAAGGTGTGCCTATGGGGGGTGGGGCGGGGTGTAAGAGAGCTTTGAAATCCCTGAACCAGATAAACCAAAACTGTATTGACAAACACATGTTAATGCCTAACATGCATCTACAATGTATAGTGGTCAGGTTTTGGAGGCACACCAAGACTCAGGCAAGGTGTGAAAATGACAAAGGCTTGAGAGATCAGCCTTGAGAGATCAGATTTTCAATGTGTTAATGGGGATGGTTTCTTAGAAGAGGAGTGTTTAACCACAGTACTTATTCCTGAAACATCTCTCCCTCTCTGTTTTCAAAACAACAGAAGGACATTCTCCTTGAGCTTAAGTTATTCATTGAATGTGAAGATTTCTAATTGTCATGGAGAGGTAGTTTTTATAGATTCAAACAGTTGAACCAGTATGGAACAGGAGTATTGAATTTTGCACATGGATTAGTGGGAACCCATATGAGTATGCTCAACATTCTAAAAATTTTATGTGCTTAGGTAATCTGTTGAGTTTTAAATGCAAGTCTCAGGTATATTTGAAGGACTTTTTAGGAGAATATTTTTATAGAAAAATTTGCGTTGCCTTTGTAGTTACATTTTATTTATTGTAGTGGATTTATGCCTATTCATCTGGCTATAATTTTCACTAATTGTTGAGTTTGAGATACCTGACAGTATTAGGAACAGGAAAATAGGCTAGAGAATAGCAAAATCGAGGCCAGCTGAGACATTGTTTCATTGTGAGTGGTTGCAGTTGTACAGACATTTCTGTCAGCAGAGAGAATCTGATAAAGTTTCTCTGCTCCTCCCCCCCACCCTGTTTAGAGCTACACTTTTGCTTCAGTTTTAGTGGGACTGGAAATCTATGAAATGCTGGTCCTGCCATCCCTGCAGAAGTTACTGTATATGCCATTGACCAGAGGTGTATAGTGATCACAAAAGAAAGCTGGAGCTTAATGTGCATGATGGCTTCTTGCATAGCTAATCATCTACAGAGAGAATTTACTGCTTTCTCTGTTTCGACAGAATTTAGACGTCCTTAGAAAACATAGGTGTGAAGTTGCGTTGATTGATTCAGCGCTACAGACTATCCTATAAAAGCATCTGTGTAAAATGTCTGCAGGGTGCCAGAAATCAGTAATTTTGGTTAGCTTACCTAAAATGTAACAAAAGTATAGTACTGCTTTTCCAGTGTTACTTTTAAAGTAGTACTCCTGGGGAGCTACTATAAATGACAGGTTTATGTGAAAGATAATTTTGATATATTTCACCTAGAGATGGTAATGAAGTAAATGCAATTTCCAACATTAGATCTTTTCCTAGTGTTAAAGTGGAGGAGAAATTGCTATCTGCAAGCAACCTATTATGTCAAATAAAAACTTGGTAATTAAACTTGTTAATATACAATAAAAATAACTTCTCTTTGATTACAAGTTACAC
>RJWT010027921.1:0-15369 GCA_004365215.1 Cuniculus paca
AAAAACAACAGATTCGCAGTGCTTTTCATTTACTGTTCAGATTTGTAAATTTACCTCCCTGAGTTGGTTTCCTTATCAGTAAAATAGGGATGACAATATCTCACATGTTTATCATGGTGTGGTATTCAGTCTAGTTAACTGATGTATAATGGTTCAATCATGTTTAGATACTGTCATTAATGACAGCTGAGGGAGATGGAGTCAGGTTCAGGAGATTTGGTATGGAGTCTAAATATATGCACAAAAAGAATTAGGAATCATTACAAAATTTGCAGTCATGGAGTTAGGCTGTACAAAATTTCATTAAAATAATAATATTTAAACCAGACTAATGTAGCTATCATAATAGTTACCATCTGTTTAGGGCTAAAATAGTTCTGAGTGCTCCACATGAATTCTTTACCTTAGTTTTCACAATGACTTTGAGTTAGATGCTTTTATCATCCATTTTCTAGACATTGAAACTGTTAAGTCATTTATCTAAGGTCATACAGCTAGTAAATGATGGAGCCAAGATTTGAACCCTTGTCTGCCTCCAGAGCCTCTTCCTAAAAGAAGAAAACAAGGGGTTAGGGTGGCTACAATGGAGAACATAGCGAATCAGATAGAAAAACAGAACAATGAGAGAAGGAAGAAGCCAGAAACTGGCAAGGATAAGGACAGAGACTTCATGGGGTCAAGCTTGTCCGTGGGACTAAAGTGTTTGGACTGATGCTGCAGGCAGGAAGGAGACACTGCCTCCCAAGAGAGCTTCCGTTGCACCAAAAAAATCTTGGAAACATGTTGGTCTCACATCGCTGCATCCATTCACTGTTTGAGTACATGCTGGTGATGACAGAGCCTCTTAAAGTGTATTTCCTATATTAGGGAAAAATCTTCCATGTCAACTAGTTGTCTCAAATTTCTTAAGTTTAGGGTATTCTTAATATCCTGTCTAATACCCATTTTATTCCTTTTAAATACACTCTAGCCCCTCTTCTCCACAAGTCATTCAGTTGTTTTTATTTTTTTCACCGTTAGGTGTAAGCACTTGAAGACCATGTTAGCAAAACTGAAAGGCAAAGTCAGAGACCATTTCTCATGCTTTTCACAATTCCTTGAAATTTACCCCTATTTCCTAGTAATAGAAATGTTTCAAATATTTTTGAGTAAATACTGCCAGAGTTGAATCAACTACGTCACTGAACATGCTTTTCCTCTAGCTGATATCTTTCTGCTGTAGCAATTCTTTTTATGAAAGAATCAGGGCGTGGATTTACATTCTGATGCAAGCTTCTGTCTCCTTCTGGGGCAGTGCTTCTAAAAGGTCCTGGACTAGCTGCATCTGAGGTCCTTTCATTTGAACCCTTTAGAGTTCTAATGCAAATTATTAGCCACTTAAAATACATCTTGAGCATACTTACAATTTTTTGTGTTTGCCTTTAACTTCTGGGAGACAAGACCCATTTTTGTTGCCCTCCCTGCAGAGGTGGTTGTAAAGGGACGAGAGAGAGAGAGAGGATATCTGTCAGTAAAGGGGACCTTCAGAGATGTCTTCCTGCCTGTGCTTGCTTTTGTCTGTGTCTGTCTGTCTGTCTGTCTGTCTGTGTGTCTTAAAACTATCCAAAATCTGGTCTGAATTTTACAGAAATAATGACCTGGAATCCTTAGTCACATAGTCTGTGGCAGGATTGATATTTATATGCAGAGCCTTCTGGCCTATTTTGCAGTGCTGCTATCTAAACCCTATAGGGTCCCATTTAGTCCCTAGCTCGCTTGTACCTTAGTAATGTCTTGTGGCTTTATTTACTAGCTGAGATCTAAGAAAGCTCCTTCTCAAAGTCAGAAGGAGGGAGGTTTAATCAGCTGCCTTGTACAGAGCACTCCAGCCTCCTCATTAGGCTTTTCTTTTAGGAAGAAACAGAGGCGCATCTGGCAGAAGCCATTAGCTGCAGTCTGCGTTTCTGAGCTCCTTTGAAGGAGGTTTGCTGGGCCTGCCTCTGCAGTGGGACCTGAGCTCTTTTCCCATGCCTCCTCTTGCCTCATGCCTCATCTTGTTGCTCTGGTTTATGATATATCTCATTCTCTTGAGCTAGTAGATTCCACCACTCCAAGAAGCAAACCTAAACCTATTCTCACTGACCTTTCTGATAATGCTGGCTCCTTTCAACTCTCAGCATCCTTCAGAGAGATTGAGAAACGTAGTCATCAGTGGCCAGTTCTTTAGGGTTTCCTTTGGTCAATGCCAGCCTATAGCACTTCAGTCATCAGGAGACTGATGAGAGGGAAAGAGTACTGGAGAAAGAGGAAGGTGAAATTGAATTAATAGGTTGTTAAAAACATTTAGAAACTGAGATAACATTTATATGCCATAAAATTGGCCATTGTAAAATAAATAATTCATTGGCATTTAGCACATTCAAAATATGTAGCCACCACCTTTATCTAGTGCTTAGTGTCTTAATCATTTAAATAAAATTCTCCACTTATTAAGTAGTTATTCCCTCTCCTTTCCTTCTATCATTGGTGACCACTACTCTGCTTTGTGAGTCTCACAGAATTTCTTATTCTGGATATTTCACATAAAAGTGAGTTATATAATATGTGACCTTTTGCATTTGACTTTCACTTGTCATTTTTTGAGGGTCATTCATGTTGCTGTAAGGATCAGTACTAATTTTTTTAATGACTGAGTAATACTCATTTACATGGATATGCCACTTTCATTCTTTGGTGGGCATCTGGGCTGCTTCTGTCTTTTGGTTACTGTGAGGAATGCTGCTTGGGAACATTCATGTACAAGTATATTTTTCTGAATGCCTTTCTTCAGTTGTTTGGGTAATATACTTGGGAGCAGAATAGCTGGGTTGTATGGTAATTCCATTAAGTTTTTGAGAGACTGCCAAAAGGTTTTTCACAGAGACCAAAACATAGGTCTTTAGTTTTGATAGCAATCCCTAGGGAAGACATCATGAAGACCGAACAGGACCTATGACTTCTCTACAGAACATCTGTGTGTTTTGGAACATGACTAAAATGCCTTCTAGAGACCAGTGTTGAATAATAAAAATATGACTATATGAATGTGGGAACAGAGATTTTCTTACATCTCCCTAGCCTGTCTCCCCAGGGATTAGTGAAATAATCTTTATATTGGACTCTCTTTCACTCTGGCCTCTTCTCTTTTCACTTCTTTCCTTGGAGGGGTTTATTCTGATGATAGTCTTTTAAAAATCAAATTCGATTTTGCTAGTCCCTTGCATGAAATCTTTCAGTGGTTTACCTTGGCCTTAAGAATTCATCGCAGATATTTTTCCTTGGTGTATCAGTACCGTGACACATCATGGCCCTTTCTGAGACCTTTAGCCTTAGTTTTTCCCTTTCTCCCTCAGCATCCACATACTTCAGCCACATCATCTACTTGTAGGTTCCGCAGTGGGCCATGGCTTTTCATACCTTCTTGCCTTTGCACAAGTGCCCTTGTTTATCTACGGAGCTGTTACATTTCCTTCAGGGCTTAACTAAAGACCATATTCTGCCAGGAGCCTTCCAGGGTTTTCTAACCGGAACTTTTAGTGTTTATCTCTATCTTTGTCTCTGTCTCTGTCTCTGTCTCTGTCTCTATCTCTGTCATATGGGTATTGAGCCCAGGGATAATGTATCACACTGGAACTACCTCTCCAATCCGTTTTATTTTTGAGGGTCTCACTGGGTTGCTCAGGCTGGCCTTGAACTTGGAATCCTCTTGCCTCAGCCTCTCAAATAGCTGGAATTATAGGTATGCAACACTGTGCATGGCAGTACTTACTATATTTTGACTCTGTTTACTTTTCTGTATCTTTTAGTAGGCTCCATAAGGATAGGTCATTGCTCTATTTAGGGCATTGTGTACCACAAACACCTGGAGCTATTTGGCAAAAAGAAGCTTTAAAGTAGGTGTTGACTGAATGAATGCCAGCCATGGCATTTTTCATTTTGTTTTGTTGCTATCTGGAAGGTAATACATAGGCAATAAATGTGCTTGAATAAAAGGCAGGGTGGAAGGAAAGAAGGGGCAAAGGAGAGAGGAGTGGAGAAAGAGATAAAAGATGGGGACAATGACAGAAGAGAAAAGAAGAAACCAGTAGAGTCAAACAAAAATGTGAAAAAAGAGGGGAGAAAAGAGGCAAGTAAATGAACAAAATTGGAGAAGGTAGGAAGTAGATAGCAATGATACCAAGCTTCAAAAAAAGTATAGTCGCATTTATTCTACACCTCTCAAACTTTGCATTAAAACATGTGCTTGTGTATTACAGGGGTGGAAAGAGAAACTCTGCAGGAGTGAAGATAGAAAGCTTTGGAATGAGTGCCTTCGTGATCACCCCATTCCACTACCTTGTGCACTTTGGCAAGGGGCAGGGTGTCCCAAGAATACAGGGTTCTTGGCAAGAACAGTGACTTCCATTATATTGATCTTTTTGGTCTGTTTTTAGGACCTCCAGGTCAGAGCACATAAAAGACATTGAAGTAGAAGTGGCTGTCCTCTGCCCTTTGGTTGCATGGCACACATTATATAATTTGCACCTTTGCAAGCACCTACAAGAATCTACTAGGAATCCATGACCTTCTGGATATAGCAAAACAGGAAAGACTCACTTTGGAAATGCTGACCTCAGGCTAGGAAAACTTTTTATAGCCAGGTCTCTAAGAGAAGAATAACACCAGGTTTATTCCTAGTTTCTCATATGGGATTTTTAAGCATCCAATCCATATATGATAAATGCACTCATGAGACTATCATCCATACCCATGTTGCCTTGTGCGTGGCAAAAACTGAAAGCTCAAGCAAGCTTCTAAGTGAATCATTGCCTCATGGAAACCTGAACTTCTCAGTCGAGCGTCAGAATACCCTCACCTGCCTCTTGTAGTGTTAGCCAAGAAAAGTGCAGAAATGGATCCACATTCCTTGATTTGCTTTTTCTTTTCTTTTAGGATACTGCTGCTTGTTTCCAAAAAGCAGGGACTGATCAGCCAGAAATTTGATATTTTCATAATATTACTTAAAATCTGATTTCCTCTGTCTCTCTGCTGGGCTTATGTTGGGGTAGATACCTGCAGAAAGTGGTGAGTGGACTCAGAGAGGTGAGTACTGCTGGCAGTGCCCACTTGCATTAGAAGCCTCATTGCTGGACCTGGAGGAACACATAGCCTTTTGCAATTCCAGGATGTTTTTCCTTCTGAAGGATAGTCAGTTTTTGCAGAAGCACTTTTAGCAAGTGCACAGGTGGTGTCAAGGTCTCTTGGGACCCATTTCTAAAGTTATTTAGTCTTTGTGGGATCCAGAATTCCTGCAGCAGCAATTCTCAATGTGTAGTCTGCAGTAGAATCCTGTGGGAAACTGATTAGGAATGTAGTTTCTGCAACCCCAGTCAGGTTACACTAGGGCAGCAAGGAGCCCCATCTTTGATAAAGTACCCCTGGTGATTCTAAAGTCCTAGAACTACAATCTTTCAGCTTTACAGAGCAACAGATCTTGAGGCAAGCAAGCCCCAGACATCTCTTGTTTACATGCCTGGGCAGCTTGTCCTGTGTTTTGTCACCTGGGTGGGCTTCTGGTCCACGGTGATGTCACCAGCCACACAGCACCTGCTGCTAGCTTCAGAGGACTCTTCTGGAGATCTGATTTAATCCCTTCTGCTCAGCTGGGTTGCTTTTTCTGATGATTGTTCCTTTTTTTCACATTGGCCCAACACAGAATGTTTTTCATCCGGTGTCTCTCCTTGGGGGATTGGACTGAAATCAAATCTCAGACTGTGAGCACATGTCACACCAGGATTTGTGGCACAGGGCACCAGGATTTACTCAGATTTTGTTTGTAAAGAGCTCAGTACTGCCAGTGTCCCTCAGAGTCATAATCTCACTTCTTTAAGGATCTAAAGAAGACATCCTGACAACTCTGGGGAAGGACTCTCCACCTAAGGAGGGTTTCTGACAAAATCATGAGAGGGAAACAGCATTTCTTTGGGATGTTGTTTTCCTTCTTTCTTTCCTCCCTGTTTGGCATGTTGGACAGACGCCTCTGTCCGCATCACTGTGCCAGATTCCTAATTCCCTGCTGAAGCCCTCGGCTGGTCAGGACCCAGCTTGAAGCTCTGATCTTTTGCTGACTACTGCGTGCCAAGCAGAACTTAGCTTCATGTGGCCAAGGACCTTAGAGTTTTGCTAGCTGTGTTTTTGACCTTGTTGTAAGATATGAAGGAATGCTTGTGGTTTAACCACTTCTACTTACATTTGTGTTTTAGTGACAACCTTCAGTAGAGTGAGTGTTGAAGGAATTTGAGATCCTTAGTATGACCACATCTGGTTTTCCTGGGATTGTCCTGGAAAATACTTCCATCCCAGACAAACCAGGAAGGCTGATCACTGAAGACTTATTAGGGAACCATTTAATAATAATAATAATAATAATAACTAACACTGATATGGTAGCTTGTGCGAGGGACTGTTTTGAATATCTATCTATCTACCTATCTATCTATCCATCTATCTTCATTTGTTCCTCTCACAACCCTGTGGCATATGTACTGTCACATCATCATTTTGTAGATAAGCAAACAGATCCAGACATTCCTGCCCAAGTTCATATAGGAAAGAAGGCTTTCTGGAATCCCTAAGTTAGCAGCTGGTGCCTGTTTGTGTTACCCAGTCTTAGGCAAAAGGTAGTCTTAGGATAAAATTGTCTTCACAACCTGTTTATTTTCCATTATTCTGAGAAGCTTTCATTTTTAGTGACTTTAAGCCTAGTGATAAAGATGAGAAATCATTTTAAACATATACCTTGGGGTGCCTGCAGAAAGTTACTTAGTGCTTGGAGTCTGAATTTACCTGCTAGGAGAACATCCAGTAAATATGGAACTTAGTCCCAATGAGTGATTGAGACCCTGGGTGAAGATATTAAGCAATGCTCAGGTTATTGACCATGAAAGAGACACAGGATATAAAATGAACCCATGATCCCTGTAATAGTTAGCTCAGGGTGCCATTTCAAAATGCTATGGACTGGGGTGGCTTAAAATGAAATAAATTTATTTTCTCACAGTTCTTGGGGTTAGAAGTCCAGGATGAAGGTGCCAGCAGGGCTGGCTTTTGGCAAGGCTTCTCTGTTTGGTTTGCAGATGGCGGCTTCTCACCGTGCGCTCGCGTGGTATTTTCTCTGTGCACATGCACACACTCACAGAATTCTCTCCTGTCTCTTCCTCTTTGCATAATGACTAATCCTATTGGCACTCCAAAATAGCTCTGTTCTCTATAGTTTTTGATAACCCTAGCCATTTTTTTTGTTATACAGCTCTGAGTTCTGGTTAGATAATACACATTCAACCCACAGTCTGAGCTCATTTAATTCCCTTGGTGTACACACTTTTCCCCCCACATCTTAATGTCTTTAATTCTCATCTGTTTTTATCTATTCTCTTGATTGGTTCATTACTTTCTATTGCTGAGCAGTATTTATTCGTATAAATTTACTAGTCTATCCATTTATTTTTGATGAACCACTGGGAAATTTCCAGATTTTGTCAATTTCGTATAAAATTTTATGAATACTCTCATACAAGTTTATTGTGGACACAAGCTAGATTAGGGAATACATGCATTTAATCTTTAAGAAAATAATTGGCTTGTTTCCTACTTTCATCAGAAGTATGAGTTTATTTGATATATATAGTCATTCTGAAAATTATCTTTAATGCAAAGAAATACCTTCTGGGTTCATTTTATGTATCATAATACATATACGTAGTTGACATTCATTTTTAAAAATTAGGTAAAAAGAACTATGGATAATTATCAGTTTAAGGGATTGTGTATAGATGTTTGTATATTTTTTAGTGTAATAAAAACTTTCAATCTAAAAGAAAAGCCCTCTCTCCAAGCAGTTTCATTAGAAGTTAGGGCTTCAGCATACGAATTCTAGAGGAATACAGTTCAGTCCTTAACAATCTGGAAGTCAGAACTTCCTACTGTAGGGCATGGTTCTGTCCCTGATTTGCTAATGGCAATCCTACAACTCCTTTTGTTTTTTTTTCTCGGTCTTTTTGAAACAAGGTTTCACTATGTAGTTTAGGCTGGCCTTGAACTCACTTTGTTGCCCAGGCTGGCCTGAAACTTTCACAGATCCTCCTGCCTCAGCCTCCCAAGTGTGTGCCACCATGCCTGGTTCTACAACTTCTTAAATTGGCAATTCTGTACAGTAATCTGGTAATACACAGCCATTAATTAAAGAAAATAAAACAGGACAAAACAAAACAGAGTAGAACAAAACAAGGCAGATCAGAACAGAACAATGTAAGCAATACAGGACTCCAAAACAATGGGAAATCAGTGGCTACCATTATGGCTTGTTTTCTTCGAAATAGTTGTTCATACCTTCACGCAGTAAACTTAAACAAAGCGGAATAGTATAACACCAGTCAAAACAAAAGAATGAAAGCACCACTGGGCTTCAAACCAGACAGTAAGGAATCACCCATGGCTACCATAAGGTCTCTCACTGTCTTCAAGATAGCTATCCATACCTTACCACATACCACAATCTGAGAATAGAGAACTGACTAAAATGATCAAATCAAAGAATAGAAGCATTATTGTATTTCAAAACATAATAATGATAAATCAACAATGGTTACCATAATGTCTTATCTTCTTTACAGTAGCTGTTCATACCATCACCTTTAATAAAATCAGTTCTTGTAAACTCTTTAGGAGTAGTTCTAGGCCTTTATCAGCCTATACCTGTTCATCTGTCCTTTCTGTGTTAGGCAGAATAACAAAACCAAACACAAGAAAAATAAGAAAAACAGGAAAAAAAACAGACAAATAAATAAGAGTAGTCCAAAACAATAACAATATAGGCATTCCTTCTGAACAAGGAGGTAGGAACATAACAAAAGTTGTTATATTGTATTGTTTTCTTCAAAGGAGTTACTCAGATTACCAGATACAGTCAAGCTTAATTGATCTAATCCGTTGAATGTTAACTGTTTTATTCCAAGAACTAATACGCTTAGTGGTACAATTATCTTAAGTGTATAGATATACACATTTATATCTTTTTTCTTTTCCCTTCTTTCCTCCTTTTCTCTGAGCTGTTTTTTCCTTTTGAGTAGTTTCTTACCCTTTCACAATACTTATTGAAGATTTTGTATCTTATTTACTCTTTCAGTTTCTTACACTAGGGAGATGATACGGTGCTTACACATGTGGGTTTGATTTACTTTACTTATGAGTATGGTCTCAAGTGACATCCATTTACCTATAAAATCCTCTATGTGATCCTTCCGTATAGCTGAGTAGTACTCTATTATATAGAAATACCACATCTTCTTTATCCATTCCTCCATTGATGGGCATTTGGGTGGTTTCCAAGGTTTGGCTATTGCAAATTATGCTGCTATAAACATGGGTGCATGTATATCACTGTGGTCTGATGTTTTCAATTCTTCAGGGAATATGCCCAGAAGTGGAATAGCTGGGTCAAATGGGACTTCCAATCCCAGCTTTTTGAGGAACCTCCAGACTGATTTCCACAGTGGTTGCACCAGTCTACACTCCCACCAGTGGTGCAGAAAAGTTCGTTTCCCCACAGTCTCCCTAACATTTTTTGTTGGTTGTTTTATTGATCTTGGCCATTCTTTCACAGTCATTAATTAAAGAATGTTGTGCAGTGTTCATTTAGGCCCATCTTATTTATGGTTGGGTTCTCTAAGTCCTATTTCAGATTGTGGGTTATTGTTGTTGAGTGTATATTATCTAACTAGAATTTAAAGCTGTGTAAGAAAAAAAATGACTAGAGTGTCAAAAACTTTATAGAGAGTGGAGCTATTTTAGAGTGCAAAAATTCATGGCTCTTTTACAATAAACTATGTATTTCATTGTTGGTGATCTTGAAGCAGCAGACCTTAGATTACAAGGACAGGTGTTTAGCACGATTGTACTTCCTTCCTGAATCCTCGTGCTGTGGTTTGGATGTGATACTGGTGTGTGTCCCAGCGTTCGTGTGTCAGAGGCTTGGTCCTCAGTGTGGTTGTGTTTGGAGGTGGTGGGCCTTTCAAAGGTGGAGCCCAGTGGGATGTGATTGACGGTGCTGCCCTTGTCAGGGATTGAGGTAGTTCTGATAGGAACTCCGGATTTGTTGTCAGTAGAGGGTTATTATAAAAACAGCAGAGTAGCCTCTCCCACCAACTCTCTCACCTTTATTTCAATAAATCTCAAATCTCTATCTCTGATTTAAAACCAGGCTATCACATTCAATTGCCTATCAAGTAGTGCAGTAGTCCCTCCTGAGTATCTTATCACTTCAGTTCTAGGACCCTGAATAAGCTTATATTACAGTATTACTTTATCTCTTGTAGGTAGCTGATGATTAAATTCTGACAGTGTTTCTCATGTATTATGCCATTTCCTTTTTCTTCCTATTTTACTATTGACTCAATCCAGTTCTTATTATCTCAGAACTGAGTTATTGCCACAGGCCCATTTCTGATTTCCTGGGTTCCAGTCCTTCCCTTTCTGTCAGTTTGTTTCTTCTAAAACTGTCTTCACATATAACTTTTATTATATCATTTTCCTAATATCTATACTGTCTTTTATATCCTCAGTCAGACCTGAGGAGCTCAAGACTAACTCTTGACCTCTCCTGGGTTTCTTTACCTCTTTTTATGTATGAGTATATATTTTCCTATATAGTCTGTGTACATACTTTTAAAAAATTTCTCCATCTGTTTGAATTACAGAGACTCAGTACTGAAAAGGGCATTAGAAAGTCTAATCCTAGATCCAATAATCTGTATCCCACATAAAGCTTCATTCATACCTCCAGTGACATGTAACTGACGAAAGCACATTCCATTTTTACATTTTTTTCAGAAAAGTCTTCCTCAAATACAAGTAAAATTGGAGTTCATTGGACTTTCATTCTTCTAGTTTTTTAGTCTTCTAGACTTTAAATATTTGCATTTGGCTACAGTGTGCTTTCTTCCCCAAATGATACATAAACAGTTTCTTCAAATAACCCCAAAAAGCCCCTCACTTCCTGGGTTTTCTCTTTCAAAAGGTGTCCTGGTTGGCAGTGCTCCTTCTAACATTGGGTGCCTATTGGGGGATGTGATTAATATGAATTTTATAATCAAGTAAAACCATAATCTTTTCTAAGTGAATGTTTGTACTGCTTTGAAGATACAGCTGTAATGACTATACTTGGTAGTTTTTGTTTTGTTTTGTTTTCCCAGAAATAAATTCATTTATCTGTATTAAATTTCATCTTGTCTAATCTGACCATCATTTCAGCCAGAAAAATTTGTTATAGATTTTCCATCTGTCATCCAATGTGTAAGTGTTCTCGCCCAGTGCTCATGGTCAGCCCTAAATTTGATCATCAATACCATTCAGATTTTTTTATCATGACAGTTTGGGCGGGACATGTTTTGGAGCCAGCATCATAGTGCTACATAGCATCCTCCTGGGTACAGTTTGATACGTTTGTAGGCATCCTGTAATTATTCAGGCCCTCGGGAATCCATTTAATCTATCATGCCACTTACATTTCTCTATCCTGTGGATAAGTATTAAGTGTCTCATTCTAGGTAGCAGTTCTTACAGCTGCATGAGAAAAGCATCGAAACCAGGTCGCATTCCTAGCTGTCCATATCCAAGCCACGTTAGGGCCACTTCGTTGCTGATTTTCATTCTATCTAGAGGTTTCTTTTTTTGTGTTACAGTCATAATATTCTGAGACTAGTTCTCCCTCCTCCAAGACCCTGGCAGGTACCCTCTGTCCCTTAATTCCAGGCATGAGTTTGTAGTCTGGATCACAACTCAGGAGAAACCAAACAGTGCTCAAATAATGCAAAGCACCCTGAGCACTCTCAAGAGAAACCATGTAATATTTAAGCTCATGTATATGATTTATTTCACTTAACATTTATGTTTTCAAGATGCATCCATTTTCCTAAAAATGTCTTGAATTTATCCTTCTTTATGGCAGAGTGGTACTCCATTGTATATCAATACTATACCACAGTTTCTTCATCATTTCATGTGTTCATGGACATAGAGGCTGTTTCCTATTATGAGTTGTGCAGTTATACACGGGTATGCATGTATCCCTGTAATACGGTGTCTTTAATTATTTAGGAAAGATACCTAGAAGGGACTAGTTGGGTTTGATGGAATTTCAAGTTTTAGTTCTTTGAAAAAATCTCCATAATGATTTCCATTGTGGTTGTACGAGTTTTAATTCTCACCAACAATGTAGAAGAGTTTTTTTTTTTCCCCTGAAGTCTCACCAGTATTTCTTAGTATTTAATCTCTAGATGATAGTCATTCTTTCTGAAGTAAGGTAGAATCTCAGTGTTGTTTTAATTTGCTTTTCTCTAATGGCCAGAGATATTGGACACCTTTTCATGTTTGTATTGGCCATTTTTACGTTTTCTTGTGAGAAGTATCTATTCATCCCTTTTTTTTTTCTTTTTTTTTTTGCGGCACCAGGGATTGAATTCATGACATTGCATTTGCCAGGCAGGCGCTTAGGCCACTGAGCTAGATCCCTGGCCTTTTCATCCCATTTTTGATTGGGTATTTTATTTTATTCTATTTATTTATTTATTTATTTATTTATTTATTTATTTATTTATTTTGCGGCTCCGGGGATTGAATTCACGACCTTGCGCTTCCCAGGCAGGCTCTTAGACCGCTGAGCTAGATCCCCAGCCCTGGGTATTTTATTTTTGAGAGGCTAATTTTCTTTGTGTGTGTGTATGTGTGTGTGTGTGTGTGTTGTGTATTCTAGATATTAGTCCTCTGTCCCAGGTATAGCTGACAAATTTTTTTCCTCCTTTCTATAGGTTATCTCTTCACTCTGTTGGTTGTTTCCTTTGCTGTGCAGAAGCTTTTTAAGTCTTGGATTGTGATACCTCCTGCCTTGTTCTTGCCCAGAATTGCTTTTGCTCTTCTGTGTATCTTCTGGTTCCATATGAATTTTAACATTGTTTTCTCTACCTCTGTGGGGGAATGCTATTGGTATTTTGATGGGAGTTCTGTTAAATATGTTTTATCAGTTTTGGAACTATGGCCATTTTGACAATATTGGTTGTGCCTATCTAGGAGCAGGGTATATTTATGCATTTTCTGATATGTTTTTCAATATCCCTTTTTCACAATTTTGTAGTTTTCATTGTAGAGGGCATTCACTTCTTTGGTTAATTAATTCCTAAGTATTTAATTTTTCTTGATGGAATGGTATTGCTTTCCTAATTTCTTTCTCAGTGAGTTCATTATTGGGGTATAGGAATGTAATTGGTTTTTTTGTGTGTTGAGTTTATACCCTGCCACACTATGGAATTTAGTTACTCTAGAAAAATTTTTGAGTCTTTTATGTAAAGGATCATGCCATTTGCAGATAATGATCATTTGATTTCTTCCTTTCCTATACATATCCTTTATATTCTTTCTCTTGTTTGATTGCTTTGGCTAATGTTTTAAGTACTATATTGAATAGGAATTCTGATAGTGGACTTTCTTAGCTTGGTCCTGATTTTAGAGGGAAAACTTTCATCTTTTCCCTATTTACCTATAATATGATGTTTTGCAGTAGGTTTGTCATAAATGGCTTTTATAAGATTAAGATAAGGTCCTTCTATACCTATTTTTTTCATTTTTTTTTTAATCATGAAGGATGTTGGATTTTGTCAAAGGCTTTCCTTTTTTGTATCTATTGAGATGACCATGTGAAATTTGTCCTGCTTCTGTTTATGTGATGTTTTATATTTATTGATTTGTGTATGTTGAACCATCTTTGCTTCCCTGGAATGGAGCCTACTTGGTCATGATCTATATCTTTTTGATGATTTGTTGCATTCTGTTTGCCAGCATCTTGTTGAAGAATTTTGTATCTATGTTCATTAACAGATTGGCCTGTAGTTTTCTCCTTTACTTGGGTCCTTTGTTTTTTGAATCAGGGTAGTGCTAACTTCCAGGAATGACTTTGGGAGTACTCCTTCCCTTTCAATTTCATTAAAGAGTTTGAGGAATACTGGCATTAGATCTTACCTGAAGTATGGTAGAATTCATCAGTGATCCTTCTGAAGCTGAGCTTTTATTAATTGGTAGGTTTGTTATTACTGCTTCAGTTTCATTGCTAATTATTAGATTTTTCAGGATTTTCTATCTTCTTGGTTCAGTTTTGGAAACTCATCGTACTAGAGAAACAGATGTAACACAGGATACACAAATATACAAGAGTTTACAGATTGGCTTATGATGGCTGGCCAGAGAATCAGGTGTGGAGGAATGTAGAAGGTCTGTCTGTACACTGGGGATCCAAAGGATCCAGCTGAAGACCTGGAGCTCTATGGAGTGTCCTGTCAAAGTCCGTATCAGGATCTGCACCAGAAGGCTGAAGGGTCTATGCTGAACTCTGAAGTCTGCTCTGAAAGCCAGGAGCCTATGTCCAAGGTGAAAGTGAAGACTGAAGCTCCCCTGAAGGAAACAGAAGCAGTCTTTCCTTCTTCATTTTCCTTTTATAGCATTCTGGGGATATCCTCCTTAGGGTGGATTTTCCACACCCAGAACTATGCTGAGCCAATTTAGCTGGGTGTTATTTACTCAAGTTGACCCAGTCAATCAACCATCACACCCATATATCTAGTAACCCTCCTTTTGGATTCTCCAGTTTATTGGAGTACAGATTTTAAAAGTAATTACTTATAATCTGAATTTTGACAGTATCTGTTGTAATTTTGCATTTTTTATTTCTAATTGTATTGATTTGTGTGTTTCCTTTTTATAGAAGATTGGTGAAGGATTTGTCTATTTTACTTATTCTTTTGAAGAACCAATGCTTCATTGTTTGATTCTTTGTATTTTTAGTCTCAGTTCTAATCATTGTTTCTGTGATCTTCATAATTTCTTTAATTAGCTTTGGATTTGGATTTTGTTTTTCTGGAATGTCATTAGGTTATTTATTAAGCTAGCTCTGTTTTTCTGCACAGCAACAAATTTCAGTCTTAGGATTACTTTTGTTGTGTTGTGTAGGTTCTAATATGTTTTACTGGCATTATTTCATTCTAGCAAGTGTTTGATTTTTTTCCTTGATTTCTTCTGTGACTTACTGATTGTTCAGGAGTGTATTGTTTGTTTTCCATGTGTTTGCATAATTTCTGTGGTTTCTTTTGCCATTGATTTGTGGTTTCATTGCACTATAATGTGATAATTTGCATGGTATAATTTCATTAGTTTTGTATTAAGCATGCAGTATCAGTCTGTTTTAGAGAAAGTTGCATGTGGTACTTGATGTACGCGACCCCCGGGATGAGCAAAATCTACGAGACACTCGAAGAAATTTTGGAATGGAGC
>RJWT010027922.1:0-15367 GCA_004365215.1 Cuniculus paca
TTTTTTTTAAAGTTATACTTTTTTTCTGTGGTTCTTACTCTGTTCTGTTCTTTTAATTTCTTCCTTCTCTCTTTCCCTCCTGTCTTCTGCACAAGTTTCTCAAAGTTTGTGTGATCTTACTTTGTCCTCCAGTTGTGCTTCTAATCACTTCCTCTTCTTATATTTCTCTATTTTTTCCCCTTGTCCCTTTTAAATTTTCTCCCCTGAGGGTAACATTGTCATACTGAGGGCTTATTTATTGTGCATAATTTTCTGGTTTCTTTTAGATTTAATTATAGAACCACAAATCTAGCTCATATGGTTAAAGATGGCAAATGAATAGTTACTTCAGTTTGTCCTTTTCTAGGCTGTGTTTGATGCTATTGTTATTGCTATTGTTTTGATTAGTACGTTAGCCAAAGTGACATAATTGTTCAAACCAGTTGTTCTTCCTGGTATACCAAGACTGAGATTGCCTAAGGGTCATAAAAAAATACTATAGGCCAGTGTCAAAGAACTACAGGTTAGGCCAAGTAAGTAGCAACTTCTCAACCCCAATAAATTGAAGACATAGGATCTTAAAACAGACTGAAAATCCAAAAGCCTACTACAACTGGAAGATAATTCTGAGAAGTAGTCATTTACTAAGGGTTCTAAATACTAGAAATAAAGCTACTCTCCATAGGCAATTTATAAGCACTAATACAGGAATTAAATTTTTAAAAAATAGAAAATGAGTATCATTTCTATCTTTTATTTTGTTTTGTTTTTAAAACTTAAAAAAGTGAATTAGTTCCAAGGAAAGCCAGGTACAGCAAAAGAGACAGCATGGCCACTCCCCAGTCTAACGCTTTCTGGCCAGCCATGGGACCATTTTTGACCTGCACTCCCACTATGTCATTGCCACTTCTACCCTGCTGTGATTCAGCCATGGGACCCCCAGGAGATGCTGAATGAATACAGCCTTCCAATTTTGGATTTCTAGTTTTGAAAACTATGAGCTAAATAAATTTTCCTTTATAAAAAAATGCTACCCCAGATTTCCAGCTCACCAAAGGCAAATCAAGAGGGTAATGAGGTGGGACAATCTGAAAGCCACCAACCTTGGCTTCTTTGACATGGTAACAGGGGAAGTAACAAGGCAAATGAGTGAGGCTATAGAAAAATCAAATCAGAAGTACTTTCTTGGATAATTACAGAGATGGTGACCACAATGAAATATATGCTTAGTAACTCTGGACCAGATAAAGATAAAAAAAAAAAAGAGGGGCTTAGAAAAGTGATGGAAATCATGAAAGCCCAACATAGGACAGAAATGGAATCCATGCAACAGATTCAAAAAGATATCCAGGAAACTAAAAATTCCATTGAAAGTATGCACAGCATAATGAGCCAATGTGAGATTCTTCTCAGATATACCTGGCAGGATTGTGGATAGCAAACATAAAAAGAAAAACTTCTTTAAAATATGAAGATTCCATGAGAAATCAACTCAGCAGTTGCAAGATGATACAAAGAAGAATAATATAAGATTGTTTGGAGTCAATGAAAAAGGAGGAGATAGTGCAAATAACATTAAAAAAAAAAAAACTATTCACAGAAGTCATGATAGAAAACTTCCCTGGCAGAGAAAAAGAATTTGACATACAGATAAATGACACATATGGAACTCCAATTATCCATGATCAAAAAAAAAGAAAAATTCTACAGTCAGACATGTAAGTCAAAATTCTATAATTTCAACACAAGAACAGAATGTTAAGGAAAAGAAATAAATCACCCATAAAGGAAAGCCCATTAGAATCACAGTCAACTTATCAACACAAACCCTCAAGTCAAGGAGAGGTTGGAGTGAAGTATTTCAAATACTAAAAGAAAACAACCCAGATTGATGTACCCTGCTAAACTATCTTTCAAAATTGATGGAGATATAAGATACTTCCACCCCATAACATCAGAATACAGATTCTTCTCAGCTACAAATGGAATATTTTCCAAAATAGACCATACACTAGCTCATAGAGCTTACTTAAGTAAATTCAAAGGAATTGAAATGATACCATGCATATTCTCAGACCATAGTACAATGAAATTGAAAATCAGTTGCAACAGAAACCACAAGAACCTCATAAACATATTGAAACTAACACTCTGCTAAACAACCAACGAGTCCCAAAGAAGTTAAAGAAGAAATTCGAGAGTTTCTACAATTAAATGATAATGCTAACACAACATACCAGAACTTGTGGATCCTAATGAAAGTCATTCTATCAGTGTAATTTATAGCAATGAATACCCATATCAAGAACACAGAGCATGCTCAAAAAACAACCTAATGTTGAAACTCAAGCTTCTAGAAAAAGAAGAGCAAGTCAAAGCCAAAGCTCATATAAAGGAGTAAATTATAAAGATCAGAACAGAAATTAATGCCATGGAAACTACAATACAAAGAATCAATTAAAGGAAGAGTTGGTTCTTTGAAAGATTAAATAAAGTTGATAAACCCTTAGCCAACCATATCAAAAAAGGAAACAAAAGACTCAAATCTAGTCAGTTAAGAATGAAAAGGATGAAATCACAATGGATCCTGCAGAAATCCAAAACTTCATTGATACTTGTTTCAAGAACTTCTAATAAGATGGAAAATGCAGAAGAAATGAATAGTCTCAGATACATATGAAGATGAAAGTTGAAGAAGATATGAAAATTCTAAATAAACCAGTATCAATGAAATTGAAGATGTAATTAAAAACCTACTAACAAACCAAAGCCCACATTCTGATGTATTCACTGCTGAATTCTACAAGAAATTTATAGAAGACCTAATACTACTATTTCTCAAACTCTTTAATAAAATTGAAAGAGAAGCAATACTCCAAAGGTCATGCCTGGGAGCAAGTATTACCCTGGTACCAAAACCAGAGAAGGACCCAACTAAGAAAAAGAACTACTGTCCAATCTCCCTAATGAACATAGATGCAAAAATCCTCAGTAAGACACTGGCCAACAGAATGTAACAAATCATCAAGAATTTTATACACCATGACCAAATGTGATTCATACCAGGGAGGCAGTGATGGTTCAACATACACAAATTAATAAATGTAATACTCCACATTAACAGACCTAGACACAAAATCCATATGATCATCTCATTATATACATAAAAAGCATTTGACAAAGTCCAACATGTTTCCACAATAACAATCTTACAGAAAATTGAAATAGATGGTCCTTATCTTAATCTTATGAAAGCCACCTAAGACAAACCAAAAAGTCAACATCATACTAAATGGTCAAAAACTGAACACTTTCACTCTAAAATCAGGAACAAAACAAGAATGTTCATGTGACCACTCTTGTCCAATATAGTTCTGGAAACATTAGCCAGAGCAATTAGACAAGAGAAAGAAATAAAAGGATTAAGGATAGGAAAGAAAGAAGTTAAATTATCATTATTTATGAATGACATGATACTCTATATAGAAGACCCAAAACATTTCACCAAAAGACTCCTAGATTTAATAACCAAATTCAGTAGTATAGCTACACCCAAAGTCAGCACTCAAAAATCAATAGATTTCCTATACACAAATAACAAACTCATTGAGAAAGAAATTAGGGAAACAACACCTTTCATAATAGAATCCAAAAACTGAAATACCTATGAATCAATCTAATGAAGGAAGTAAAAGATCTCTACATTGAAAACTGCAGTGCTCTAAAAAAGGAGCTCAAAGGATATATCAGAAAATGGAAAGATATTCCTTGTTTTTGGGTAGGAGGAACCAATACAGTGAAAATAGTCATACTTCCAAATTATTATACATATTTAATGCAATTCTGATCAAAATTCCAGCAGTATATCCCACAAAATTAAAGAAAACAATCCTAAAATTCATTTGGAACAGAAAAGACCTAAAATACCAAAGGCAATCCTGGGCAACAAATTCAAAGTAGGGCAATCAAAATCCCTGACTTGAAAATTACTACAAAGTGACTCTGGTAACAACAGCATTGTACTGGCCAAAAAACAGACCCAAGCAACCAATCATCAAGAACATTACACATCATGACCAAATGGGATTTATTCCAGGAATGCAGGGATGGTTCAACATATGCAAAACAATAAATGTAATACACCATATCAATAGAGTCAAACACAAAAATCACATGATCATCTCAATAGACACAGAAAAAGCTTTCAATAAAGTCAAACACTTGTTCATGATAAAAACCCTACAGAAACTCAGAATAGATGGCATCTATCTCAATCTGATAAAGCCCATCTATGACAGACCGACAGCCAACATTATACTAAATGAACAAAAACTGAAAGCATTCACTCTAAAAATGGGAACAACACAAGGATGTCCACTATCACCACTCCTATTCAATATAGTTCTGGAAACATTAGCCAGAGCAATTATACAAGACAGACAAATAAAAGGAATAAGAATAAGAAAGGAAGAAGTTAAATGATCACTATTTGCAGATGATATGATACTCTACATAAAAGACCCCAAAAGCTCCATCAAAAGACTACTAGAGTTAATAAGCAAATTCAGAAGTGTAGCTGGATACAAATCAACACTCAAAAATCAATAGCATTCCTGTACATAAACAACAAACTCACTGATAGAGAAATTATGGAAATAACACCTTTCACAGTAGCATCCAAAAAAATGAAATACTTACAAATCAACCTAAGAAAGGATGTAAAAAACCTATACATTGAAAACTATACTACTCTAAAAAAGGAAATTGAAGAAGATATCAGAAATTGGAAAGATATCCCTTGCTCTTGGTTAGGAAGATCCAACATTGTGAAAATGGCCATACTCTCAAAACTGTTATACAGATTTAATGCAATCCAATCAAACTACCATTAACATACTTTACAGATCTAGAGAAAATGCTCCTAAAAAGTGTTTGGAAACAGAAGGAAACAGAAGAGATCTAGAATAGCAAAGGCAATCCTGGGCAACAAAAGTAAGGCAGGAGGCATCTCAATCCCAGACTTGAAGTTATACTACAAAGCAACACTGATAAAATCAGCATACTACTGGCATAAAAACAGACCTCAGGATCAATGGAACAGATTAGAAGATGCAAACACAATTACAAAGACACTCAGCCACCTTATATTTGATGATGGGGCTAAACATGTTCACTGGAAGAAAGATAGTCTCTTTAGTAAATGGTTCTGGAAAAATTGACTTTTCACATGCCAAGACTGAAACTAGACCTATGTCTATCATCTTGCACTAAACTAAAGTCACAATGGATCAAAGATCTGAATCTTATAAAAGAAACACTAAATCTAGTGGAAGAGAAGGTAGATAGAAATCTTCAAGACATAAGGGTAGGCAAACAGTTCATGAACAATACACAAACCACACAGGAAGTACTTCAAAGACTCAACAACTGGGGTCTCATCTTATTAAAAAGTTTTTGCACTTCAAAATAAATCACTAACAGAGTGAAAAGAAAGCCCACAGAATGGGAAAGAATTTTAACAAGCTGTCCTTTAGACAAAGGACTTATGTCTAGAACATACAAAGAATTGAAAAACATCAGGCCTGCCAAATGCAAAGACCAAATCCAAAAATGGACATTTGAGCTGAATACACACTTCTCAGATGAAGAAATACAAATGGCAAATAAATACATGAAGAAATGTTCAACAGCACTGGTCATTAGAGAAATGCAAATCAAAACAACACTGAGATTCCATCTCACTCCAGAAAGAATGGCTGCCATCAAGAAATCAACTGATAACAAATGTTGGCTGGGCTACGGGGAAAAAGCAACTCTTCTCCACTGTTGGTGGGAGTGTAGCCTTGTACAGCCACTATGGAAATCAGTATGGAGATTCCTAAAAATACTAGGATTGGAAGTCCCCTTCAATTCAGCTATTCCCCTTCTGGGTATTTTCCCAGAAAAATTGAAAATATCATGCCACAGCGATATATGTGCACCCATGTTTATAGCAACACAATTTGTAATAGCTAAATCTTGGAAACCCAAATGCCCATCAATCACAGGATGGATAAAAAAGATGTGGTATTTTTATACAACGGAGTATTACTCAGCTATAAAAAAGATAGTCTTGAGGATTTTATAGGTAAATGGAGGCAACTTGAGACTATACTCATAAGTGAAATAAATCACTCACATTTGTAAATATCGTATTGTCTCCCTAGTGTAAAAAATAAATAACAATAAAAAACTGAAAGAATAGTAAGATCCAAAATGTACAAAAAATATTGTAATAATGAAAGGGAAACAAAGTGCTCAAAAGGGAAGAACAACTGGAATAGGAGAAAGGAGAAAAGAAAGAAAGGAAAAGATTATAGGTACGTAGGCATACATATATAGATGTATGTATGTATGTATATGCATGCAAGATAGATAACTATACTATTAATCTCTGTTAATTCATCAAAATGAACAGTTTGTGCTATCATTGTTTGATTATTTGATCATTTTTTTATGCCTAGATCTTGTAACCTGGGCAACTACTTCTAAGATAGCAATATGAAATGTATTAACTACTGTTGATTTCTTACTTTTTTTAAATTCTGTATTATTTCTATGCTTCTTTTCCGTTTTGTTTTCTTTAAATAAAATTAAATGGAAAAAGAAATCAACCAATGACAAATTCAGGCAAGGCCATTGCGAAAAAGGAACCCTCTCCACTGCTGGTGGGAATGTAGACTGGTGCAACCAGTGTGGAAATCAATTTGGAGATTCCTCAAAAAGCTAGGACTAGAGGTTCCATTTGCACCAGCTATTTACCTTCTTGGTATCTTCCCAAAAGAATTAAAAGCATCATACCACAGCAATATATGCACACCAATGTTATAGCAGCACAGTTTGTAATAGTTATATCTTGGAAACAACCCAAATACCCATCAACTGGTGAATGGATGAAGAAGATGTGGTTCTTTTCATACAATGGAGTACACTCTGCCAAAAAGAAAGATAAACTTGAGACATTTCTAAGTAAATGGATGGACCTCGAGACCATACTTTTCAGTGAAATAAATCGGACACACAGGTGTAGATACTGCATTGTTTCTCTGATGTAAGAAACCAAAAGTGTAAATAAAGACTAAAATGTATAATAAGTGTTGTGAAATAGGAAGACAGTGTTCAAATGAGAAGAAGACTAGAAAAGTGGGAAAAGGAAGGGGATGTGGAGAAAGGAAGGAAAGGAAAAGAAAATGACAAAAGAAGAAAATGGAAATAAGGCGTTAGTAAATAAGGATGGGAAGAGGGGCTGAATAGAGGGTAGGGGAATGGGGGAAAAAAGGGTCAAGATATATCATGTACAAATACAATTTCTCTATGATGAATGTGATCATTACATATACCTAAAATGTACCAACAAAGTTGGGCAATTTCTAAACTATTAAATGTACAGCAGCTACATGAATTTGGTCATTCAACCTAGGTTTTTACCTACAAGGGGGAACAAAAGCAGCATAACCCCATACAAAGTCTTGTACACAAATATTCACATTTGTAGATGCATTGTTTGTAACAGCAAAAAACTAGAAACAGTACAAATGTTCATCATCAAGTGAATGGATAAATTACAGTATAACCATATAATGGAATACTAGTAATAAAAAGGAATGAACTACTTAAATATTCAATGTCAGTGAATCTGAAAATATATTCTGAGCAAAAGAAAGCATAGAATATATACAATATGTTCTAACTTATATAAAATTCTAGAGAATGCAAGTTAATGTGTGTGACATAAGGATCAGTGGTTTCCAGAGAAGTGACAGATGGGAAGAACAAGAAAGAGAAATAACCAAAGAGTACAAGAAAACTTTTAAGCATTTATTATTTTGATTGTGATAATAGTTTTAACAAATACATTCATACATTAAAACTTTATCAAACTGTACACTATACACATATACAGCTTATATGTTAATTATATTTCTAGGAAGCTGTTCAACAAAAGAAATTCTGTCCTGGTCAAGAAAGCTATTTTTAGATTCAGGAAAAGATCATCAATACAACCTCGTTAATTATAGTGCTACTTAGAAAGGTAAATGATATAATCTGATGACCTTTCATGATTCCAGTTGTATTTATAAAATTAAAAAAACCCTTGCCTCATGAAGAATTAGGGAAATTATTAGTGGTATTGACTAGATTAATTGAAAGTGCCAAGTGTCATACAAATTGCCTTTAGTTATAAAATACAGTAGCTATTTCAGATCCTTGGATCTGAGTATGTCACTGTTGGCTGAAGTTATCCCTAACCTTTTCGATTTAGGCAAATTACTTGATTTGTACTATCATTTAAGTATATATGTAATTCAAGGTTTCCAAGGGGTTGTCCTAGTGTACTAATAAAAATTGCGCCTTGCTTGTAAATGATATTTGTGTTTAATCTGCAAACAAAGACTGATAAGTGTGTTTGCTATAGTTTGAGTATGGTTCAACTTCTCTGAAAATTGTGTTGAAATGTAATTGCTATGTGGCCATGTCTGGAAGCAAAGCTTTTAAGAGGGGATTAGATCATTGAGAAGAATTAGTGCCTCTCTCAAGGGAATGGTTAATTCATGAGGCAGAGTAAATTCTCACTATTACAGGACTGGATTAGTTACAGGGAAAGCCCCTCTTGCTTGTCTCTTTTCTGAATGTTCCTGTTCGTCCTTCCTAAGTCTACCATGTTGGGAAGCAGTACAAGGTCCTCATCAGATTCTGCCACTCAATCTTTGACTTCCAGCTTCCAGAGCCATAAGCCTAAATAAACTTCCTATAAGAAGAGACAAAACCTATTATTGTTGGGAATGTAAACTAGTACAACCACTATGGAAATCAATGTAGAGATTCCTCAAAAAACTAAAAGTAGAAATTCCATTTGACCCAGCTATATCTCTCCTACATATATTTCCCTAAAAAATTAAAGACATTGTACTACAGTGATACATGCATACCCATTTTTATAGTAGTACAATTCACAATACCCACACCCTGGAAAAAGCCTACATTCCTGTCAACAGAAGAGTAATAAGAAAATGTGGTGTATATATACAATGGAATATTATTTAGCCACAAAGAAGAACAAAGTTATGTCATTTGCAGGAAAATGGACAGATCTTGAGACCATAATGCTAAATGAAATAAATCTTCTATGAGAAATCTAAAATATAAATAAATGAGTAAAATAAAGGAGAGATGATAAGAAACAAGCAGGCAGACTTTTTGGAGATGGAGTAACAGATGGGAAAGGGGATAATGTAGAGATAGGTAAAGGGTCACAAATGATCAAAATATGTCACATACGGGTATCAGTTCCTCCAAATGAACATAACTATTACATATGGCAAACATATACTAATAAAAAAGAAAAGAAAATTTACTAAAAAAGAAAGAAAAAGAAATGTTAGGGAGATATACAAAGAGAAAAAAAATGTGAAGACACATTGAGGAGGACTCCTGCAAGCCCGGAGAAAAGACTTAGGAGAAACTGAGCCTACTGATACCTTGATCTTGGAATTCTGGCCTTCAGAAGGGTAAAAAAATAAATTTCTCTTGCTTAAGCCACTCCAACTCTAGTATTTCGGTATGGCAGCCCCAGCACACAAAACATTATTTTGAACCTAGAAACTGATATTTCAGGTATGCTAAGGTTTTTTTGGCTCTGAGGTCAAATCTGAAGGACCTCGATTTAGAAGCTGAAAATGTGGAGGAAATTCATTTTCAGAAATTCTCCAAAAATGAATGGCCCTAGTTTCTGCCATTTCTTGAGTATTTATCAACTTTTCCTATCTGTTTTTCATTTTTTCAGGGTTTTTATATGCAAGAACAAAATCATTACACCATGTAGTTTGTCAGTATAGATGATTTTGCCTAAGAGCTTGGCCAACCCAGGCTTAGAGACAAATGGTTGATCCTGAATGGTTTCCTTTGATTCCTCTTCTAGCCCTGAAGGATCTCCCTTTCAGACTCCCTCTTCTTTTACAGAGAAAGAAAGACTAACATGCCCTGTGCATGCCTTCAGAGATTAAAACTGGTCCTAAAAACTGATCTTACAGTAAATTATCCTTAAATATACATGGTTACATAGATGTGTTAACTACTTGTGTTTGTACAGCTTTGGGGTATTCAAAAGAACCTCCCTGGTCCTCTACAAGGTAGCTTTTGGTCTCTAGATGATCTTACAAATCAGGAGTAGACACCTTTACCCCATCCCCATAGAGCAAAAAGGAGAAGTTATGCAAAAGTCTGAAGAGTTTGAAGAAAACAGATGTTTCTTTTGTCTACACTTCACTCTGTCCACCTTCCCTGCAGAAACCTCTACCACCCCCAGAGTACCAGTTCTTGGCTTTAAACTGGTGGTTCCCATATTGTAATTCTCAATTCCAGTTCTCTAAGAACACTGGTGTTATATATATAATTCCATACTAGATATTTTCACTTAGATGACCTATATTCATTTGTCACTGATCCAACTTACCATCACCTTCATCAATAACATTTTGGATTCCTGTGTGTCAGAAACTATTCCATTACATGTTTCCTGAGTTTATATCATGAATATTAGACTCTTCCAAATGTGTTTTCTGCATCAAATGATACAAGTAAATAAATTTTCTTCTTTGGTTATTCTGCTAATGTAACTAAATTGATTGATTTTCAGTTATTGAAATAGCCTTGTAACTTAGAATGAATCCCAATTGATAGTGGTTTCTAATTTTTTTCATACTTTGATAAATTTGAATTGATAATGTTCTGATGAATATTTTTTGTATCCATGTTAAGTAGGGATATTGCTGTATAGTTTTCCTTTTTTGTAAGAAATTATCAGATTTTGATATTAGGGTAAAGCTGCTTTCAGTGTTTGATAGAATTCATTCAGCCTGGTGCTTTCTTTTAGAGAAGATTATTCATTAGTGATTCAATTTTTTAGTAGATAGAGGACTATTTAAATTGTCTATTTTCCATTTCATCAGATTCAGTAATCTATGTCTTTTGAAGAATTGTTTCATTTTCTTTAAGCTACCAAATTTTGTGGCATAGAGTTAAGTGCTCATTTTTATTTTTTTTAATATTCACGAGCTTGCCTTAAAATGTATAGAACATGCCAAAAAATGTATACACACTTCAGAAAAAGAAAAACTTGTGTAAGTGTTTTAATACTAAATTTATTGAATCATCATGAGATTAATACACATTACCTTTGGAATCTACAATTACAAGATGTGCTCCAAATGATGGCCATTAGCTTCCAGACATTTATTAGTACAATGAACTGCTGCTTGGGTAACCTTCATCATTGAGATTGCTGTGCATTCATTTTCAATTTCTTCTCTAAGAGCCACAGTGCAGTGGACTTTCTGAGATATATGACATGATCTAGGGTTCCCCATATGAGGATAACACCATCTGTTGAAAAAATATCATGCTATTTTTCTTTTCCTGAAATGTCTATACATTTTTTGGTGGACTCTGTATAAATATACTTTTCCATTTAAAGACTTTGGGGGACTCATGAATTCTTTTACATATGCTCCTTATATTTTAGGGCCTACAACTTGAATGAATATTAGAATGGTACCCCTATCATTTCCAGATATACTGCATTCATTTGTCTATCATCTTGCAACTTCTAAATCATTTATTTCTCCAATAGGATTAGAAGGACTGCACCTGTTCAACAAGTAATTGATGTAGACTTGTGATTTTAAATGTAAATCTTACTATAGTTATGTAGTAATTAGAATACTTGAGAACTTAAAAATCAGTATGTTTATAAATTTATTTTCTAAACTTATTAGCATAATTCAAACCTTTAAAAAATTTTGTTATTAGATAACTGAAGTACATTAAAAATCAAAATATTTAATCTGAAAAGAAAATTAAATATGGAAAGGAATATAATTTGACTTATAAATGAAAACATCATCAAAGGAGGTCTCAATTGATAAATAGAGTAATGAGATGTAAGGTAAGTTTATAAACCAAAGAACTGAGTTTTTTAAACTTTTAACTTTAAAAAGTGGGCATTAATGTTAAAGCAAAAATAAATCCCTTGAATTATACTTTTTGAGAGAATACCAAAAACACCTTTGGGACCATCAAAAACTCACATTTTATTCTATTATTTTAACATAGAGAATTCTATAGTTTGGATCTTGATTATCCCCCAATGGGTTATGTATTGAAGGTTTGGTATCCAGTCGATGGACCTCTTAGGAGGTGATGTAACCTTTAGAAGGTGGGGTCTAATGGAAGGAAGTTAGGTCATTGGGGTATGCTCTTGAAGGGAACATTGGTAGCCCAACCCGTTTCCCTCTCTCTGTGGTTCTTGGCTGCCATGAGGTAAACAGGCCTCTTCTGTCACATGTTCCCACCATGTTGTATTATGCTGCTACAGTCCTATATCCAAGTGACTATGGACTGAAACTTCAAAAATCATGAGTCAAAATAACCCTACCTCCTAAGTTGATTATCTCAGATAGTGGTCTTCCCTTTCCAGACTTTGTGTGATTATGTATTTGTCAAGTACTTTAGAATTTTAGATAAAAAGGACCATGCAAGTATAAGCTACTTTATCCTGATCCAATTCATTATTTAAAAAATAAGTAGTTACATTTACTAATGGTAAATAAAATATACAAGGAAGAGAACTAGCATTTACCAAGTGCATATTATCTTCCGGGTATCACAGAATCATTTCAAGTAATAATATAATAACATAATTAATCATAGCAGTTCTATGAAATAGCTAATAATCTTCATTGAACTAGTTATAAATTGAAGTTACCAAGTTTTAATTTAACCAAAGTCACGAGGCAGGACATGACAGCACCAGGACTTAACTTCCTATGCTCTTGCTCTTAATTCAGTACGGTTCTATAGAAATATAATGCAAGCCACAAATGCAAGCCATATATGGAATTTTAAGTTTTCTTGTAGCCACATTTTAAAATTAAGAAAGATGAAACAGATGAAATTGATTCTAATAATATGTTTATCCTACTATAGCCAAAATATAGTTTGAGCATGTAAATCAATATAAAAATCATTAGTGAAATAGTTTACATCTTTTTTCATACTAAGTCTCCAAGATCCAGTAAGATTTTTCAGCACATCTCAATTCAGACTAGGCATGTTGCTGGGGATTTAGCTCAGTGACCTAAGCGCCTGCCTGCAAGCGCAAGGTCGTGATTTCAATCCCTGGTGTCACAAAAAAAAATAATAATACTCAGGCTAGGCATGTTTCAAGGTGCTCAACAGCCACTAGTGGCCATATTGGGCAGCACAGGTCTAACCTCTGGGCTGTTCTATCTCTGTGAATTAGAACCAGCCGTAGTACACCTGCAGCCAAATTAAGAGAAATGTCACAATTTAAATGTCAAATAGCTAAAATACCAGGCATTTTCCGGTCAAAAGACCAATGAAAGGAAATAACTCATCAGCTCTTTTCCTCTGCACAATAATCATAAAAGCACCAACTTCTCTGTGCTATTTATTCCAGTGGACTGAAAACAAATGATCCAAAATGCATAAATCCACATATTCAGAAAGTATAGGCTGCGAGGGAGGTAGTAAATCCAAGTACTATACGAATTCTGTAGGCCATCTTTCTCAAATTGATTTTAGAAAATTCTCACACGCATTATGTAGTCCTATATGAATTTTACCCACTCACCCCCTCAATAGCCCATTCTAACAAAGCACGCTTCAAGGGCTCAGTTTGGGTAAAGGAATTTTCTCTTTGTTTTCCATTTCATACCTGTTGTAACTGCATTTTTATTCTTCCTGTTTCTCCTCTTTCCTTCCCTCTCTTCTTTAGTTGGTTTCCCAGATTCTCAAGCTCACAAGATTTTTGTTTTGTTTTATTCTAGTCATAACTTCACTGCTTTATCTGACTGCCTGCCATGTAGACCCTCTTCCTTTCTGCCTAGAGAAGAGCTAGGAAACCTTCCCACCACCTTCATGTGTCCTGATAGGAGCAAGGGACCTAGATGAGTGATGGTGGAAACTTATACAGGATACACTGCTGGTTAAGAAGTAGAGTGGGTCCCAGCACTTGGGAGGCTGAGACAGGAGGATTGTTGCAAGTTCGAGACCAGCCTTGGGTACAAAAGTGAGCTCAAGGCCAGCCTGAAAGGCATAGTGAGACCCTGTCTCAAAAAGACAAGGGCCGGGGATTTAGCTCAGCAGTCTAAGTGCCTACCTGGCAAGTGCAAGGTTGTGAGTTCGATCCCTGGTGCTGAAAAAAAAAAAAAAACACAACAAGTAGAGTGGGGTGGGAAGGGTTCGGCTGCCAGTATAAGTTTTCAAAGAAATAAGTAAAACCGTAGGATTGTAAAATTCAACTTTGGTTGTTAATTTCTTTTTTTTTTTTTTAGACTTCAGAATAACACAAAAAATTGGGGAAAAAAGTAAAAAGTATCTGTAATCCCACTGCCAGAGAGAACAACTGTTGGCATCTTGATTTTTAAAAATCTTTAGTCTTTAAGTCACAGAAGTTTAATGAGGCAGAAGTATACACAAGCATAATTCTGATTATATCTGAGATAAGGTGACTAATTTTTGAGACTGAAATAAGCACACTAGTTAATTTACAAATGAGCTATCACCACTCAAGCCATAAGTGATGTTTGGATGCATGTCTTTTTAAATGTAAATATAAGGCAATAATAATAATAGCTATCATTATTGAATGCTTGGTACAGGCCAAGCGTTAAACTGCCTGGTTGCCATGTCTTCTCATTTTAATTACTATCACCATCCCATTCTATTACACTGTGGAAACAGGCTCAGAGAAGGTAAGGCCACTAAGTGACAGAATTAGAATTTGAACTTGGGCCTCTCTGATTTGAAAGTCTAGGGGTTGTTTTCTTTGTATTTTGTTTTGTTTTGTTTTTTGTTATACCATGTATTATGTTGATATATTGTGTCAACTCAAGAAGTTTAGAAGTTTAACTAAAAGACCCAGCAAGGAGCCAGGATCCTTACTTTGTAAACATCCTCATCCTGCACAAGAAGAGGGCAAGGAGATTTTGTCAGTGCCTGGCCCACACTAGAGGGCGGGTGGCCTGTGTACAATATAAGGGAGGGAAATAGGCTTGTTCTTCCCGCTTTTGGCTCTTGCTGCCTTTGCTGTCTTCTGCCATCTTGAAGTGTTGCCCCTGTGCCACACACATCACCCTGCTTTGGAGCCAGCCGATTAGGGACTGAAACCTCCAGAAAAAGCTAAACAAATCTTTCCTTCCTTAATTTTGGGTGTTGGGCATTTTGTCTCAGCAATGAGAAAAGTAACCAAGACACCATGCTGCCATAAACTGCCAGGGTCATTGTAGAAAGCCCCAAATGTGCCATCCAGAGGTAAGTAGTGTTTTTA
>RJWT010027923.1:0-15370 GCA_004365215.1 Cuniculus paca
AAGGACCAAAATATACAATAGATATTAAGAAATAGCAAGAAATTGTTCAAAGAGAAAGAGGAACTATGGAGGGAATGGGGAAAAGGAAAGAAGGGAAAAGAAGAAAATGTTAAAAGTAGGGTAAAATGAAAACAAAACTTGATAAACAAGGAGGGGAAGAGGGGTTGAAGAATGGGAGAATACTGGGCAAAAAGAGGAATCAGGATACATCATAAGCTGGACATGGTGGCACACACCTGTAATCTCAGCACTTGGGAGGCTGAGGCAGAAAGATTTCCGCAAGTTCAAGGCCAGTCTGAGCTACACGATGAGTCCAAAACCAACCTCAACTATGTTGTGAGACCCCCATCCCCCCAAAAAAACCCCAAAAGCTGTGTCATTAACAGATATAAATTCCCTATGATGAATATGATCATTATGTATAACTAAATTGTTCCAATAAACTCAATAAAAAAGAAAACTGCAAATCCATGAACTCTGTAATTGGATAGTGCTAAACTATTTCCTTAAGGTAACTGTCAAATGCTTGTATAAAATATACATATATAATATATTCATATTTATATGAAAATTATGCTCTACAGGTATTACTAGATGTGGTATTTTTCTTAATATGTTTACATTTTGTGTTTTCCTTGAAAACTCAAAATTAAATGATCACATTATTTTGCCAAAAGGATATACAAAAATTTATTTAACAATTCTAAAGTGAATGAAGATTTAGTTTCCTGGATTCAATTGTGTAATAGAGTTAGCATCAAAATGTACTTGAGAAGGTAACTTTTTAACATATGGTTGTAATGTGTACTCATTCATTACATGTTCATAAGCTGACATTTATTAAAATGAATATATTTATAGTGAGAAATTCTTTTGAGATCACATTCATTATTTCAGGTAAGTTAGCATCCTATTTTGTTACATTTCTTCTAAACTAGGGTGCCTCCATGCAGAATTTCCTTCGGATCTTGCCTTCTTCAACCTGAGTTCTTTTTTCATTTCGAACTCTTTTGGTTGTGGCTGCTCTTTGTGTTAATGCGGTGGATGTATTCAGAGTTGCCTCTGTGTTCATAGCTGCCTTGCTTTGACTAAATGCACAGAGCTATGTCATGGGAGGGTGACGACGGTGGTGAGGGCTCCTTTCACATCAGGGTGGAAGCACTGACTTTTTCGTGCTGGAGACTGCAGCCCCTGTGGCTGTGAGTGACCAAGGCACTGGAGAGAGAGAGAGACACAGAGAGACAGACAGAGAGAGACAGAGACAGAGAGAGAGAGACAGAGAGAGAGAGGGAGAGAGAGGACGCAAAGTGGGCTGGGGTTGAAAGCAGATCTGAGCATCGTTTAGAAAGCTTTGCCCTTTTCATTACTGGTTTTCTGTTCGTTTCTGTCGGGTTCTGTGTGTGGCCGCAGTTTCTCTTGCAATCGGTCAAGGTGGGTTCTTCTGCCTCATCATTCTTCATGCTTAAAACACTCTTGTCTTTTACTCCTCAGTGCAAATCCCAGAATCACCTTCATGACTGAAACATTGCTCTCGGTCTTTTCATTAATTCACATAGGGTTGACGTGAGGGAGCCAAGTTTTTATGATGTTGAATATTTTGTTTTTAAAATGTGATTTCTCTCCCCACAGTTCCGTTTGCATTAGCATCTGACATTTCAGTTTTCTAATTTTATCCATAAACACCTTGTTAACCTTCAAGGAATGAATAGTTTCTTTATAGTCCTATTGCTCTTTATTAATTGTGTTTATTTCTTTACAGCATCTTCTGTAAGGTAGTTTCTGGGGCACAAAGTGCATTTTTTTCAAACAGTTTTTTAGCCTCAGAAATATTCTAGGTTTGCCTTTATTATAAATGTAGCTTCTGCTGTATTTCTTCCATTCAAATATGTCTTTCAGCATGAGCTCGAAGGAGTGTGTGTGTGTGTGTGTGTTCCATGGCATAATTTACCTCTGCAAATACGAACGGAACAGGCAAAACCAGGAAACTTCTGTATTATCTGCTTACATTAAAGGGAATATTTATCCTTTCAATATTCATTATTGTGTTGCTTGAATTCCTGGCTGGCTGTTAAGGAGGCAATTCCTGTTTTCCCCTGATGGCTGTATGATGTTTCAAACTAATTGCTGCATCCACTGGAATTATCACATAGTTCGTCACTAAATAATTTCATCAAGTTAGTTTAAATTTTTTCAATGTTAACTTTTGCATTTCTAAAATATATCTTGCTGGGTTATAATAAAATATATTAGAGATTTTATTTATTATTTTGCATTATATTTATTGATTAGCCTATGCACACCTTCTTGAATGGGTATGGTTTTCAGATATCAGTCATTTAACTATACTGAGGAAGGCTCCTTTTTAAATATTTTTCTTCTTAAGGACACTTGTATAAGATATGCATGAGCTATCTGGAAGGTTGTGAAGAAATCTTCTCTAAAAACTAAGAGACCCTGCATGAGTGTTGCAATTTTAATACTAATTTCAATGTAATATTGCTTTTGCATTAGTTCAGTAAACTGCACTTTCATATGAAATTGTTCAATTTATCAGTTTTATTGCATAAACTTTGTTTTAACTTAAAATATACTTTATATATTTGGATTTGTGCTTATTTTTTAAATTTGATAAAGGTTTATTATTGTTGACTTTTGCTACTATCTCTGTTTTAAATGTGTGCTATTTAAACTTTCATGACGATCTGTATACTTTTATTTACTTTCTTTTAGTTGATGATTTGTATATAAATATTTTTTCTATTTAGATCCTCTAGGTGTTTAAAAAAATTTAACAAAAAAATATTGTGATGAACACAAATGCAAACAAATATCATGATGAACACAAAATGTAAAATTTTTAATGAAATACTACCAAAAAAACTCAACAACACATAAGAAATATCATATGCCATGATCAAGTTGATTTCATTCCAGTTTTTCAAGGATGGTCCAACATATGTATATCACATTTTACATAAAATACAATATAGATAAAATCAAAGAAAAATCACATGACCATCTGTTCATGCAGAGAAAACCTTCAAAAAATTCTAAACAATGATAAGAGACCTGAAAAAATTAGGTTTAAAAGGGTCTTATCTCAATCTGATAAATACAATATACAACAAACTCACAGCCAACATTATACCCTTGGAAAAGTTTCCCTTTAAAATCAGGAATGAGGAAAGACTGACCACTCTTACCACTTTGGTTCAATATAGTACTTGAAGTTTTAGCCAATGGTCCTGTAATACTTTGCCAATCTATCTCTTGCTGTACTTATTTTTAATCATTCACCTATTTAAATGACATAAATATATCTGCTAATGATTTCTAAGTTTGTACCATTAGATCCTCTCTTCCAAGTTCAGACTCATGAATTAATATTTCCCTTGAAACTGTTATTTAAAACTCTATTCTTCCATGGTCTGTGTCAGGTGACAATGTTTTTTCTTGTTTCTTGCACATGACTCCTGTATTCATTCTTTATTACTGAAGTTTAGAGAATTTTCCATGGTGTACCTTGGCTTTATTATTTATGTTACTCTCTATTTTTATTTTTTTTGTCTTTGCTTAGCTTTATACCTACCTTTGGTATGAATACTTCAGTATTTAATCAATCATTTTATAAATGCTCCCTTCTATACTTAAGTACTTTGAAATCTCTTAATAAAATCCTGTCGCTTTACACAGACCTATTTAAATAGCATATGTGTGGTTAATTGTTTGGCAGAAGAAAATTTAACTCATTTGTTCTGATCGTTTCAGGGCTAAGGTTCATGCTCATTTTCAAAGAGTACATGGACTCTTACAGTAGAACTAGCAGAACATCGTAAGCCACAGCTTTCTATTGGTGGAAACTGCTAGAATACAATAAGAAAAATTATCTTCATTTGAAAGCACATGCTATATAGAAGGAATGGCATTAGAATTCACTACTGGAATATTAAAATATTATTCTACTCATTTTAAAAGTGAACACAATGCTAAACTAAGCATTTCAATGAAGTTTGCACAACATATTCACAGACTTTTTACGAGAATGTCATTTGAACTAATCCATTAGCCTTGTCCAAATTAGTCCAATTGTTGATAAAGTATTAAATGTTCTATACAGCCTAGCATGTTTGTTATGCTTCATAATCGTAGCACCTGTTAAACAGCCCACTGCAGCTGTACTTTTAGCAGATTACGGATCATTAGGCAAGTTATACAGTACCTTCTTTTTTATAGCCTAATTTCTCTTCTTCTGCATGAGACATTTTGGATCATAAAATGAGAACTTTTGCACAGCCATTCAGTGATTGAGATGAGGACAGTGGTTTTAACAATTAACAAATGCGAGTGAGCCACAATTAACAAACACTGTGAAAATTTGCTTGTAAAATCTTTCATTGACTTTTAATTCAATTTAATATTGATTTCCTTCCCTCGGGACCGAATACTTTTAGGTTTATCATCCTTATTTAAGAATAATTCCTTTCAAAATGTTAAGGATAAAACTATGGAGTTAGAAAACAAAGCAAAACAAAAACCTATATTACAAGATTTTGTTCAAGGTCCAGACTGTAATCAAATGGAAGAAACATCTGGCATCTATTTTATTCGCTCATTAATTTTTAAGCATTCACAGGTTGTCTAAATCATCAAAACCCTCCTGTGTATGCAGATACAGACACACGAAATTACATTTAAAGTCATAAAGAATATAAAATAGATGGAGCGATTTATTCACTTGTTCAAGATTCAGTAGGAGTCCAGAGGGTTTAGACTTCCCCATTGGTATGGGCAATGAAACAGACAGGAAATCTAACTTAGGAATTTTGCTCCTGTTTTCTTGGAGTTTGCCATTTCCTAAGGAAGACAGACTTGCGTCAAATGAACAAACAGTAATGATCACACATAAGTGTGATTCCATACATATGTATTCATATATAGAGAAATAGGATACATGGATGCATACATGCACATGTACATACATGTATATCTCACATATGCACATAATCAAACATAAAGCAAAAATATTTGGATATGATTATATGAACACAAAACTAAAAACACAAGAGAATTTCAGTGCTCTATGGGTCGCCCATATTGTAAGGAAGTAATATTTTCTATGCAACTTCAGTTAAATAGGCGACGGCGGGGTGAAGTGTGTGGGGGAGCACACACAGCATTGTTCTGAGTAGAAGAACCACAGGGCTGAAATTTGATGTGAGCACTGCAAAGGAAGCATTCAGAAAGCTGAAAGAATCTGGCGGAACTGAGACACTGGCATAAAGGGGAGGGCGTGCATTCACTGTGTCTGCAAAGATCCTCAGGGCCTGGCTCATGAATGACTTGGAAACTTTGGTTACAGGTTCCTAGAACGGCAGGAAGAGTTTTAGGCAAAGGCTTCTTAGGATCAACTTTTTATTCAACAACTATTTTGCTGCTGAATGGAAGATGGAGATGGGGAAGAGGGAAATAGGTCACAGCGAATTCACGGTCACACCGGCAGGCTAGACAAACCCAGTCTGTGGCAGACGTTGGATAGGCAACAGTGTCCCCTTCAGTTTTCATACCATTTTAAGGTAAGTTTAGGGGACCCTTACATTACATAAAATCAATGGCGACCCATTGGGAAGGGACTGCACACATGAGTAAGAGTGTGAGTTATCTGTTTACAGTATTCCACAAGATTTTTCATGTGCAAGGTGTCAGTAGTTAACACTGTCCTTTCTTGGGGTGGAAATTGTTCAAGAGATTGGCATGGAGAGTAGCATGTGGTCAAGAGAACGCTTCTCTTAATTTTGAACTCTGCACGAGGTCGTGGCTTTGACCAGACTGGATGTCTCAGGAAAACTTCTCAAAAGGGAACAGCCGTGCTCACCTTACAAAGGCCAAGACCAGATGGATGCTCTAAAGAGGCCAAGTAGGAGTTGGAATTCCTAAATCTAAAATACCAAGGTGGTAGGAATACTTGTTCTCCAAGGAGTTGTGCACAAAGACAAAAAAACAAAAGTACAAAAAGCAAACAAACAAAAAAAAGTGGTGATTATGCATTGTTTTCAGTCCTTTTTGTTTTAAATTTTATTTTTATAGGACACGTTTGCCACTTGTTTTACCTCCCCTTCCTGTGCCTCCATTTCTTGGTCCTCCTCCAATTTGCAAAATATTTGTCTCCCTGCTTTCTATTATCTGTCTTTATTTTGCTCTTTGTTAATACTTCAAGTTTCTCTCACATAAAAGAAATCATGTGACATTTACGCTTGTGGGGTCCAATTTATTTCACTTAACATTATTGTCTCAAGGTGCATCTGTATTCCTACAAGTGACTCAAATTTATTCTTCTTTGCAGAAGAATAATAATTCATCATGCATAGGCACCACATTTTCTTCATCCATTCATTTGTTGATGGACATCTAAGCCACTTTCAAGATTGCCATTGTATGAATAGTGCTGCTGCAAACATGGGTATGCATGGATCATTGCAATATGATGACTAACTCTTTCGGGATGATGCCTAGAAGGGGAATGGCTGAATACAGTGAAATCTCTGGTTTTAGTTTTTCAGGAATCTCCATACTGATTTCCATAATGGTTGTCTTGGTTCACATTCCCACCAACAAGATAGATGTGTTTCTCTCTGCCACAGTTGCACCAGCCATTTGTTATGATTGGATTTCTTCATGATAGCCATTCTTTCTGGGGTAAGATGGAAACTCAGGGTTGTATTAATTTGAATTTCCCTAATGGCCAGGGAGCTAAGCATGATTTCATGTATTCATTGGTCATTTGTACTTCTTTCACTATTTAATTTGTCCTTCAGATGAAAAACTCTTCCCTTAGGGTGAATTGCTATAGAAACGATGGTTTTCTAAAGGAAGATTCTAAGTATATAAAATAGATGAATAGAAAATTTGCAACTTTACTAGCATTATCTCTTTTTCTTCACTCATCAAGTATTAACCAGTGTCCTGTTCTCCCTTTTTGCGAGAACTTTCGGCAGTTTAGGGAAACTAGGTATCTTCACCCAACTGTACACAGAGCAAGGAGCCTATTTTGGTGACAATGGTGCTGGCAGCAACACAACCTTTGCTTTTAGAGGTCAAAAAGTGGAACTAAAGAATAATTAAACTATTTATTCACAGAAACATCAAGGCACAGACATAAAATATTATGCACATTCTTTTTCATTGCAGAAATCACACATAATTCTATTCTCCAGTGCATTGTGTCAAAGACTCTGGATTGACATGAAAAAAGAAGATAAAGATACCAAAATAAATTGTCAATAATATGAGACAATCAAATTGTGTTTAATTTCTTCCTTTCAGAGGAAATTGTCCAAAAGGAAACAGAAAATAGGAGGAGGGGAAAGGAGAAAATATGGAAGAGAAAAGGTAAAATAAACAAATAAATACATACACACAAGATGCTTAAGATAGTTATACTACTCATTTCTGTTAGTTCATTGATAAGAAAGGTTTGTGCTTGTATCATCTAATCAATTTCTCATGTCTCTACCTTATAATCTGAGCAATTACTTTGAAGGTAACAATACACAGTGTATTTAACCATTGTTACTCTCTTGCTATCTTATTTTGAAATTTTGTATCAGTTTTTATTGTTTTCTTCTCTTTAAAATAAAGAAATGAAAAAAAATTTCAGAGGGAAAAGCAAACCACATATATTCGATCCACTTGTATGTTAAAGCCCAAGCATGAAAAAAGGAACAAACTAAAATTTATTGTATTGTGAAAATGTAAATGCAAACACTGTTAAATTCCTATTTACATTACATTAAAATAATATCTGAAAAACATGAAACTGTTCCAAACTTTTTTCATTTTGAGTTACATCCAGAATAATTTCTGGTTAGAAATGGAATTGTTTTGCTGTGACATAGGTGCATTAAGAAGAATTTGATAGTTCTTTCAATAAAAATTTAAGTTTTAAATAATTCAGTGCCAGTTTTCAGTGTCCCCACTCTTTAAATGACACAATGTTTAGATGTTCAAATAGGTATCAGAGGATGAATCCTTCTCCAACTAACTTTATTTCTTAAATATCGTTCATTAACATAAAATACCCTGTTCCAGGCAAACTTGTTTTTTCCAAAATGTTGCACTTTATTTTATGCAAGGCACCACAAAGATCTGGAAGATGAGTCTCAGAAAATGTGGCCTAACACATTTCAGTCTCAACAGTCTGCCCAAAGTCAGCTTCTGAGCAGACGTCTCCTAGGCTAGGCGCTCACTGGAGACCAGGGCTTCAGTCACGGGGCCTCTGAGCCTGGGTCTGTGAACATCTTGTTCGCGTCTTCTTTCTTCTACGTTTTCTACTTTTCCCAGTCTTCTGTGGTCCCTTCGTATGTTCTCCGTTCTCCTTTGTTAATGAGGGTTAGTGGTATTTGCTGAAATTAAATATTCTTTTTTTTCTTCCCTTGCCTTTGCTTTTTGGCTGAGGAAAAAAGCTTTATGTTTATCTAATACGCATCTCTTTATTGAATTTGAGTGGTTTCCCATTATGACAATCATGCTATTATCCTGTTCACTTTTAATTCTTTGAGACAAATAATCCAGCCCGGAAGTTACTTTGCCATTAGAATAACATCCAATCTAAAGCTATGCTCATTTATCAATTTTCTTTCTGGTTGATCTTTAATATACTTCACTTTTACTCTTCTCTCCCCAGCGATTTCATTTTCCTGTATTTCTCAGGCATGTTTCCTCAGATTACACACAATACTCTCATACATATTCAAATAAATATGACTACTTCAGGTGCCATCAACCACTTTATCAAATGTTTATGCTGATGTTGCTGCTACCTTTTCTCTTTGTATTTCACCCAAAGGTTCTGCTGTTTACTTGATCTACTTGTGAATCTTCATGCCTTTACTAGGGATTTGTTCTGTGACTCCAATTCCACTTTTTAAAAATGACATTGAGTTGTGAATCATATAGAAAGGTATTCATTTAATAAGATACATAAAATTTAATATACAGAAAAATTAGTTTTAGCAGAATATATTCTCATGTATCACGCAACCACCACTTCGACCAATATGTGGGATTTACGTGTGATGCCATCAAGTTTCCTCAAGGTTAACACAGGCTAGTTGCTGCTCTGGTGTCTATTCTCACAGATTTTTTGCCCGTTCTAAAATAATGCTGCATGCATACTTAGTGTTTGATTCTGTTCACACAGCATACCTGGAAACACATTCATACTTGAACATACCAGTAATTTCTATATTTATACTGTTTGTTAATATAGTATTTCACTGTACAAATACAGTGTAATTATTTGACAACTAATCTTCTAATAGTGACTTGTACTGTTTCTATTTTTTACTATTATGAATAAAATATTATTTGAACCTTTTTGTTAATGTTTTTTGCATGTATGTTTTTAATAATCTTTCATAGATATTTTCATGTGTAATTACAGAATCCTTGTGAAGATGAACATGTAAGTTTAGAAGAAAATGTTAAGAAACTATCTTCCAAATATTATGTTACTCTAATAAATATGTTAATGTTAAAAAGAAACTCTATCTTCCAAATATCATGTTACTCTAATAAACATTTGACAAATTTTCTAGTTGCACTATATTTTGTTATTTCTCTAATTTTTTAGACATTCTTGGCAGCATGGTTTTAATATGCATTTCTCTGATGTCTATTTATATGCTTATATCTTATTGATCATTTACATATTGTCTATTATTTTGTCTATTCAAGCCTTTTCTTATTTGTTGTTTTAACTATGGAGCTATTGCTTTATATAGTCCAGATAAAAGCCTTTTGTCAGATACATGTAATAAATTTTTCTCCAAGTGTAGCTGGCTTTTATTATTAATGATTTTTTTTTCTTGAGGACACATTTTTAATTTTATAAGGTCTAATTTTTCATCTTAATTTTAAGATTGGTGCTTTTCATGTCTTTTCAAACAAACGTTTGTCCATCTCAGGGTTGTGAACATACTGTCTGTTTTTCTTTTTTTATTATTGATTTTTTTCTCATATGTCTGTTTCTTTTTTCTATTTAGTTTTCATGAGATTTGAAAACCTTTCATGAAAGCCTTTCTCACCCTTTCTCTCCTGTCATCATCATGATGACCATCATCATCATCATCATCATCATCATCATCATCATCTTCAAGTCAGCATCATATTAATGTACACCTCAAACACATCTTACAGCAAGCTCCCTCAACTTTATGGGTGCACAGGAAGTCTTAGTGGGAGCTCATAGATATTGTGACAATAAAGCTAGGTGGTTAGCAGCTCTGCTCAGCCACATCCTTCTATCATGGTATCCCTGCCACTGAGCCAACCAGTGATGGACTGCAACCTCTGAAGCTGTGAGCCAAAAGCAAATCTCTCTTCCTTAAAGTTGTGAGTGCAGTTAGTCTCTCTCTCTCTCTTTCTCTCTGCCAATGGAAAGTTGACTTATGCAGATATTAGGCTTTTAAGGATGTAGAATCTCTGGAGGTGTATGTTCTTTCCAAATTATCACAAATTCCAAAGATACTTTGTCTTTAAACACAAATATTTACCAATAACTGAATACAAACTGCCTCTGTGGAAAAATATCTTGGCATAATGGGTTGGCCAAGACCAATTCCCAAAAAGGAATTCAGTTCTGAGTTTGTCTGATTTAACCCATGGGTCCTGTTTTTCTATTGCTCTGGGTATTTCAAGCATACAGTCACATTTTCCACAAATAGAGGTAATCTTACTCCTTGACAACTGTAATGACTTTTTTTAGTCTATCTAGCCTAAGTGCATTGCCATTGCATATTGCATTCTTAGCAAAACATTCTCAATTCTTATATTCTTAAGTGTTTTATCAAGAATTCTTGTTCATTTTTGTTAGAAGATATTTTTCTACATGATGCAGATAATAAAAATACCTCATTATTAAAATATATTAACATGGTACATTAATATTAATAAATCCCCTAGAATTGAACTAACTTTAAATTTGAAGACTAAATCCTATTTTATCATAGTGAAGTATTTTCCAGTGAACTAATTTTTCATAATTCAACAAAGAACAAAGAATATTTATATAGAATGGAATAAATAAAGCAAACCCTAAGCAAACAACTGACAAAAAATAATGAAAATAGAGGTTGAATAATGGTTAACAAGAAATTATTTAAAACCAATTGGTCTAAATCTAACCTATAGAGGTAGATCAAAGAGCTTTTTAAGAATTTTCTAGATAAAAGTCTGGTATGTATCTTAGAAATTATTTAATAGTCCTCTCTACTATAAACAGAATGTTGATTATTTTGTGAAAAAAAGTCAAGCATTAATTTATTAAGAAAGATAATGAATTTAATAAAATAATATTTTGTAGTTTTCAAAATGATTATGTATTCCTAATAACTTCAGCTAAATATGTTTCTGTGAAATAGTAGAATAAGTTTTTTATTTCTCTATTTAGTAGAATGCAAACATGAGAGAGCTAAATTATGCCAAATTGAAATTAAACATAGTACCTCAATTTTTCTATTGCTTCTCTGTGATTTATGTTGTTGAACAAGGTATGATGAAATTGAAGGAATGAAACATAACAGTAGCTCATATTTTTCGGCTTTACAAGATCATAGAAAAGCATCTACCTACTTTCATGTTTTTCAACTTCCCTGGCTATGAAACTAATACTAGGAGCATTTTTATGAACACCAAACACTGTCTATCATATTGACTAGCATGACAGATGACATTTTATTGTAAAATTTCAGCACAAACTTTACTCTCATTGTACTTAATAGGTTTAATCTTTAATATTTTCTTTTGCTCAAGTAGCATTTCCCCCATTTTATATAATAAACCACAGAAACTTTGCAGATAACCTGATGAGTTCAATACTAATATATGTGGAAGATCAAAAGTTTAGGAAAAGACAAAATGGAAAATTAAACAATAGTCAAGGAGAGAAGGTAGAGAGAGACAGAGAGAGAGAGAAAAGAAAGGAATCCATGAAGGGAATCAGAGAAAAAGAAAAAAGGAAGCACGAAGAAGGAAGATGGCCAGTAAGCATGAGTATAGGAGCACGTGAGTGAAAGAGACTGCATGCAGTCATAATATTCTGCAGTCTAATTTCTTTGTAATAGGGCAGAAAATACAAGTCTGTCTCTCAGGTCCATAGCACTCAGCATGAGGCTTAGCACATGATCCAAGACCCGTGAATTTGTAGGTAGGAAGAAGAGAATTCAAACAGGCATGAAGGTTTCATGACAACTGGGCTTTCTCTTGTCAATCTTTCATAACTTATATTTTATAATATTTCACATTTAAATATGCTTTTAAACTATTTAATGTCATTTATTCATATAAACATTTAATATTCTTCTATGGGATATATTAAAAATATGAGGTTCTTGCTAATAATTCATAGTTTCTGATTTCCACTATGTTGCCATAGTACACAGGGGAAATGACCTTTGAAAAAATAAATTTAAAAGTTAATATAAATCTAACTCTCAGATCTTAGCTTCTAATATCATTCTTCAGTAAAATAAACTCTGAGAAGTGACTGTGTCTAAGGCCAAGGCAGAAATATACAAGACAAGGCAGCAGCCCCTATTGCAGGAATAAAGAGCTCATAGAACCAAAGGATGAGGTTGATCAAAAGGACACAGGGGTACATTGAAAGAGCTGTCCATGGCCAAGGTTTTAAAAACTTGAACAGCAATGAGTAATGGACTATTACATTATAACCTCAAGGATAAAGTGAATATGCCCAAGTCTCAAGGGATACAAGCATAGCATCGACTAAACAAACACACGGAGAAGAAACAAATCTTCCAAACCAAAGTATCTCAGGATTTATGTGGATATTGATCATGAAAGGAAGTAAAGCTTAGCTTTCTTTCAAAGAGGAAAGTATAAAGGAAGAAAAAGGAAATTAGTTTTCACTGAGGAAATGAGATAAATTCTACCTCTGCCACGAAATTAAAGATAGAATCATTAATTAAATAATCATGCTAGTAATGTGTTACTTTCCTACAATGGGATTACAATGCCTTTTTACTTCTATTGTCTTCCTGTCAGAGACCATTAACACTATCTCCTCATGAGAATAAGGTCACTTGATCCAAAATGGACATATTTTACCATACGTTTAAATCAGCAATTCTTGAAAACTTTTAAGATCATCAAAAATAAGAAAGACCTGAAAAACTCTCCCAATCTAGAGGAGGCTGTGGTGATACAAAATTAAATGGATGCTGTATCCTAGAAGAGAAAAACATGCATCAGGTAAATCTCAAAAAGTACAGAGTTTAAATTTAAGTTAATAATAATGTATGTCTATTCTTAGCTGATACAGAGGTAACATAAATGGAAGATACTAACCTGAGAACTTGGAAGGTGTACAAGGATACTCTTGTATTCTACAACTTTTGTATAAATCTAAGACTACTCTAACATAAATTTTCAAATAAAATTCTTAGTGTTTGTTTTGTATTCTAAGAAAATATCTTATGGAATGAAGTTATAGTTTGTCAAATTTTGATTGTAAGTTTAAACTTAAAATAGCATAGTAAGCCTAAGCTTGTAATTGCATATTGTTACTGTATTTACCCCCATAAATGAGTTCATATGGTTCCTTGACTTATAATTAGGTCTATTAGTCATTTTCTGCTCTTTCAGGATTTGTTATGGCTGGCTTTCATACATATGCTGATAAAGATAATACAAAAATAAACTATTAAAATATTAAATCAACTTATCCTTTGCTTATTATTGTAGTACTGAGATTGCTTTGGGCTATCTTGTTTTCTTTGGCAGTCACTTTGGTACTCCATACAAATAATTCCACCATCATCACAAGCATCTAAACCTAATTAAGAACAGAGTAATATAATGAGCCCTATTTTTCTTTGTGCGATGTGGAAAAGAAATCACAACACACAAGAAGCGTTTTCGTAGATGGGGTAATGTCTCCTCCTAAACTCCACTGCACTTAAGATGCAGGAATTGGTTTACTCTGTTCTAAATCTATATTTGTAATTGTATATATCAATTATCTTTTCCTTGTGTATATTTACATGTGTGCAGTACATCATGATTATGTTCATTGTGGGGGGTGACATATGTTCATGATGCATTCTTATTCTCTTTTCTATCCCCTCCCCATTCCTCCATTTCTCCACCTCTTTCCCTTTTACAAAAGATCTATCCTTATTTTTCCTATTATCTATATTTTATTATGTTCTTTGTATTTATGTTTTCACATATAACAGAATCCACATGATATTTAATCTTGGGTGTTTTATATATTTCTCTTAATATTATGGTCTTAAGGTGCACCCATTTCCTACATGTAACTCAAGTTTATCCTTTCTTTATAGCAGAGTACTACTCCAATGTACAAACTAACACATTTTCTTTAAAAATTCTTCTGTTAACCGATTCTTCTTTAACAGTTCTTTTTGATATTCATTCAGTACTCATTACAAAAAGTTTAAATGGCATTACAAGGATAGATTTCTTCCAAGATTTAGCTATTCTGAATTGTGCTGCTATAAAGATAGGTATGCATGGATTACTGTAATCTGAGGTTTTTAACTCTTTCTAGAAGGGGAAGAACTGAGGTTGATGGAATTTCCAGTTGTAGTTTTTTGAGGAATCCTCATATTGATTTCTAAAGTGGCTGTAGCAAGTACTTAAAGTAGAAAACTGCCAGGAAAAATGCCATATGTCAATAGTTTGAGTCTCAAAAAGAAGTACAAGATAATATTTTAAAAACAATGACTAATTGTGCGTACTTATTGAAAACAGTAAGTCCACAGAATTCAACATACCACATGAAAGTCAACCTGAAAAAAACATAAAGAAAAGCACATTGGGTACTATAATCATATTGCCGTAAGTATAGAAAAAGAGTAAAATCAATCAGAGGGTAAATAAAAATAACAAGCTTCTTGTATTGTGAAGTTAAAGACAAAAGAAAGATGTCATTAATTTAGTTCTAAAATCTTTCAAATCAGAACTCTGTACCAAGAAAATTATAATTTGAAATATCAAGTTGAAATGAATACATATTCATATTTCCTTTGAAAATAAAGGTGACATGAACATATTTTCAGTGTAAAAAACAGGAAGAAAAATATGTCATCACCAGTTTGATCTGTTAAAAAAAAAGCCAAATTTTGTGGATTGAAAGAAAATGATAACAGATACTCTCTTGGGTTATCATGGAAAAAATGTTGAATGCCTGAAATGATAAATATACACCAAAAGATGTTACTTTATATAGTAGTCTATGTTGAGAACTTCTTTAAAGATGAACCTTGACTTGCTTGTGTCTAGGCAAGACAGGTATGCGCTCATGATCAAGAAAGGTTTATCTTACAAATAA
>RJWT010027924.1:0-15383 GCA_004365215.1 Cuniculus paca
CAATCCGCCTGTCTCAGCCTCCCGAGTGCTGGGATTACAGGCGTGAGCCACCACGCCCGGCACTGAACTGTGCATTTTATCTTCATGCTTTTTACTGTATGTAAGTTTTACTTCAACTTTAAAAAACCATGAACAAGTACTAATTTATATTTTGAAGCATATAACTACTGTTATGCAATTATCCTTTAGTGCAGATGCATCACCAAACTTGACAGGGGTGGTAATTAGGTTCATTTATGCTGATAACTATTACAAGAAATTATTGGCTGTGCTTGCCTCAGTAATGGAGGACTCTTATTCGGCCACAACATACTTTACTAATTGGTAATCATAAGAGAAACATCCAGTGTGGACTAAGGGAAAGAGACACTGACAGTTCAAGCTTTGCACTGTTGTGTTTTCTCATTGTCTTGTCATTGCCTGCACCGTGTCGGGCTGGTTGGTACAGAACAGGATTCCAGAAATATGCGAATGAAAAGAGTAGATGGGCGGGGGAAAATACAGAGCAGGAGGTAGAAAGACAAAGAAGGTCAAGGGAAGACAGAGAAGAAGAAAACAGGATGATGAGGGAGAAACTTGAAGTGCACAAAGGTCAGATCCCTAAGGGCCTCGCTGGCTTTCTGCCTTCTATCATTTATTGTGGGGACGTTTGTCCCAGGAGACGCAGCAACTCTGACTGCACAGCTTGGAGGGAGTGCTGGGCAGCACGCACCCCCATGTTTCAGAAATAGCCTGTGTGATTACAAAATAGATGCTGCATTGAGACCTCATTCCAGGAAGCAATTCAGGGAAAGCAGACATTTAGATTGTCTATGATTATCAAATTCGAGAGAGAGCTTGTAATAAATGTCTGTTTTTCTCCAAAAATATGGAAAGAACGGGCATAAGAAATGTAACCTTAATAATTGAGAAACCAAGCTGTTTGCCCACAAATGGAAACCTCATTACTTTGCTGGCTTTTACCATAACAGAAAAAAAATGATGTCTAAACAGTTCACTATCCCCACTTTCTAAAGAGAAGGATTGAATCACACCGAGCTCGTAAAAGATACTATATTTGCACCCAAGGAGCTTATGTGATATGGAGAGAGACAAATCCAGGGGAAATTAATATTTTGTGTGGAACAGTGGGGTCAGGCAACCAGAGATCTATCTCCAGTGCTACAGGTAACCTTAGGTAAAGTTATTCAACTTTCTGATACTCTCCATCTGCACATTGGCTATTTATGGAGCAGATATTATTCTACAAAAGTGGAAATGAAGATACTTTCTGTTAGGTAAATTCTGTTTTCCAACTGGCTTTCTATGGAGTTGTGAATTGTTAACACGTCTTCAATAAACAGTAATGAAGATCCCTGGTTAATAAGGTAACTTCATGGTGTTATGTTTGCTTGGAAATTAATTACAGAACTTTCTTGAACCTTCCCCTCATCACTGAATTCCCTAGTTACCAGAATCACAGCAATGTCTATTATCCTTAGGAATACTTTGACTTCAACTTTAAAGGTTTAAAAACCCTTTTAGAATTGAAAATTCATTATTTTACCATGTTGAACTGTCATAAAATTTTTCATTAATGCTAATTAGTAAAGTATCCAAAAGTTGCCACCTGGGAACTGCTTTTGAGTTGTGTTGTCACTGGAAAGGTTACAAAGAGCACCAATGGCTTCTTACCCTTTTCTGCCATCACAAACTGAAATATCCCTTTCCTGAAATTCACGTGCGTAACTCAAGAGCTAGACAACAATAATCTAGAACAACACAGAAGCTCTGTAGGAGACATCAGCTTCATTGTGGATCCCACAGCTGGCAATGATAATCACCACCACCAACATCAGTGTCGAAGTTCAGATTGACAAAACCAGATATGAGAATTGGGAAATAAATTATTATTACACAATCACCCTTTTTGGAAAGATGAAGCTTTGCAAGAACTAGTAACCATATGGCAAAGTGTGAAAATGTTCCTCGGTGGCAGAAAGGTAGAGACAATGATTATTGAACACTTGGGTCCTCAGATTCCTCTACGACACCTCACTCTAAGAAAGGGGGTTTGGGCTGCTTTATGAACCAAAGGAACAGTCAGATATTGCTTTGCACATTTTAAAACCTTTTAAAAATAAAACTTAATGAAGTACACTGAGTAGGCTGTACGATCTGTGGATAGACTTTATGCATTTATTTCTCACTCTAAAGTTCATGTGGGATGACTCAGGTGTGGAATTTCTAACTTAAGAAAATTTGTAAATGTAATCCAAATATTTGTAATTAAAGCTTTTACATGAGGAGGTTTGGTGAATGTGTAGCCTCTTGTTTAAAATGAGCAAGTAAACAACTGGGGGAAAAATTTAAGAATATGATTTTATAGTAACCCCCCTATGGAGTTGCTTGGCAACATATGAAGGTAGGTATGTCACGGCTGCTTTTTTTTTCCTGCTTGGAAAGAAAAAGAAACATTGTAAAAGAGGAGGAAAAATGGACAAAAGTAAAATAGCTTTATTTTCGGTTTATGAGATCATAGATACTTGAGAATTGGGAGCTTTGAAGCCCATTTTTGTCTCAAAGGTCATTCATCTTGTACTGGACTCTACAAGAATCCAGGACCTACTTTCAGTTGTTGTCAGTCAGATTTACTAGTTGAAATGCAAGAGTTGTTTTTTTTTTTTAAACAACACTAAAGGGTGCATAGAACATCGATTGGTTTAAAATGTTCATTCTCAAGTTAATTCCCAAGGGCACAGTCAGAGCATGGTATTAATGGGGATTAATGATGGCATCAGGGCTCAATATTAGCAAAAGACCAGGGTTAAAAATAAATGTGTACTCCCCTAAGGACACTGGACATTCCGGGATGGTGACAGTGTAGAGCACTAGAATTTTAAAACATGTAATTATATTTACAACTTTCTCCTCTCACATTTTCCAAAATTTCCCCTAATATTATTTTTTCTTATAATAACTGAATCAAAATACAGTAGCATGAGATTAAGTAACTCTTAACTGTTGGGATTCATGGGACAAATTTTAGTTATGGTAACCTTATGTTTTCTGAATTGTGAGACAAACAAGCCCCTTGAGGAATAAGTCATGATACGCCCTCTGACATTTTCTTCCAGTACTTTTGATAACTGCTATTTGGAGACAATTTACACCATAGAAAAAGGGTCTCTAGGACTCATAGCATGGCTTATTATTGCTGTGAACCATTGTTCATGGCAAGAAAAAGTCATTTTTCTTTCTTTTAATCCAATATCCCAATGCTCATTAAGCCAGTGTTTACTCATAGGGAAACTTTGAGCCGAATTTTGGAGATCTGCTTTCCCATACAATTCTATGCTTATTTCCGTCAAATGATTTGCCATGTTGATGTTTTCTATTTACTTGTCTGTCTTCTCTATTAGACTATAAGCTCTGTGAAGGCAGAAACTATATTCTGTTCACAATTGTACACCAGTGCCTCGACTGATAGATTCTGATTGAATACTTGTTGACTGAATGGATGTAGAATGTTACACTGCCATCAGTATCATCACCACCCACACCACGACCACCACCACCACCAACAACATCATCACCATCTTTATCACCACCACAACCACTGATATCACCAACACCACGACCACCACCACCACCACCATCACTATCATTACAACCACTGCATCACCATTATCACCATCACTACCACCACCAGCAACATCACCATCACCATCACAAGTCAGACCACCATCACTCCCATCGTCACCACCATCACTACCACCACCACTCCTATCTCCACCCCCACCATCATAACCACTGCCATCATACCACATTTGGTTCCTAATCCTTGTGGAACCTCTTTCCCAGGAAGAAAGTGCCTCTGATTGTTGAGAATTCTGTGATTCACATCTTCCTTCACTTATTCCCCCTCTTCAGGATTTGTCTATTCTGGGCCCCGTTTCTTGAAGTCTTACTCTTTTCTAGCAGACAGCTATTCCATTTAACACAGTAATTGTGTTACTAGCAATAATGTGTTGGCAATGGCCCTCTAAAGCAATATGGTCTAGCCTAGCTACTTACTTGCTATGTGACCTTGAGCAAATGACCTCACCCAGTAGACCTCTGGAGAGGCTTCTGGAAGTCATGTACTAGTTTCAATACAGATCTCCTAGTGATGAAATGTTAATCCACAAGAGCAAATGTACATTCGGGTGAGACATCCAGGGATTTCAAAGTGACTAAGCAAGCAGTTACCTGCAGTAACAGAGGACAGGGCTGCAGCAGCTGCACGTCCCTGGGGAAGTCCTCCTCCCATCGTCACTGCCAGATCCAATCAGTCATGGGGCAGAAGCAGACATGCACAGAGAACCACCCAGTGGTAATGGCAGGCTATTGTCACTGTTGTCCCCTCTCCCCAGGACCATGCTGTTCTTGTCACAAAATGTCACAGCACAACTGTTGTGATAGTCTGACTGGGAGTTCAGAGTCCATGTCTGGCTGCTTCATAGCAATTTAGGGGTGGAAATGGAAAGCTTCATTCATGCCATGTGACTGAAGTAAGTTTTCAGATGACACAAAGCAACCTTCTGAACTTTTTCTGGCACATTTCCTGGCAATTTTCTTGGTGGGGACTGTCACATTAGAAATGAGATAGAAAAAAAAAACCCAGCAATTGAGGGATATAATTTAAGGATGAAGTACAATTTTGGGTAAGTTTCTTCTTTTTTCTGATTTCCTCTTTTTTTTCCTCTCTTAAAAAATATGTAGTGTAACATTGGCAAAACACACCATTCAGTACTTAGAAAAACCACATAAAAGTTAGATTAGGTGAGGTCATAACATCTCAAGCCAATGCCTCAGACAATGAGATTACAGAATGTTGCATTTTTTTCTTTTGGGAAAGTCCTGTAGTCCAAAGCTGCCCATGTCATTACCAATTTTCTCTACTTTCATATCAAAGCAGAATAACAGCAATACAAAATAACAAGAGGATACTTAATTTATTAAAAAAAATAGAAGCAAATAGAGCATTGAGATTGTTGCTACCTATGGGAATTACAAATGTAGTTTGAGTGTACTTCATTTTGAAGTTGAAGAAGTGAGTGCTGGAGTAGAAGGCTTTGCCCTGGGTTACAGAGTACATGTTTGGCAGAAGGACAAGAGCCAAGGCCCAGTCTTCTACCTGGGCCCAGCCCCTTCCCGAGTGATGGTGCCTCCATTTTATCTCCCTATGGAAATGAAAACCAGCAGGTTCTGAGCAAATTAAGATTGGTTTTCCAGGCAGACAAAAAGATAGTGTTATTTTTATTTCACAGGCAGGAAAACTAAGTCATAGACGGGTGTTACGGTTTGTATATAGATGGCCCCCCCAATCCTCACGTAGTCAGGGAAGTGGCTGAATCTAGCATTTGTGATTGACTCCTTGTCGAGTGCTGGGATTGGCGGTGTGAGTCCTGCACCCGCCCAGGGGTGGAGCCGACATACAACGTAAGGTCCGAACGGGAGCGTTTTCCCCTCTTTGGCGCTGTTTGCTCTTGCCGCTTGCAGCCGCCATGAAGGGCTGCCCTTCAGCCACGCCACCCTCCCTTGGAATCAGCTGAGTATAGACTAAAACCCCCAAAACTGTAAGCTAAATAAACCTTTTCTTCCCTAATTTTGGTTTTCAGGTGTTTGTCTCAGCAACAAAAAAAAGTAACCAAGACAAGGGGTTTGATTTTGTGGTCCTCCTAGGGGGTGATTTTTCCCCCCAAGGGACATTTGACACTATCTGGAGACATTTTTGGATGTCACAACTGGTGTGTGTGTGTGTGTGTGTGTGTGTGTGTGGTGCCACAGACATCTCTTGGGTAGAAGCCAGGGATGCTGTTAAGCATTCTGCCCTGTGCAATACGGCACCCTGCAATGACACTAAAGAGACAGGCTAGAGAACTGCACCATGATTTTATCTGTGCATTGTACGCTTCGAACCCAAGTTCATATTATTATCATCATTAGAAAGTTTGCATAATTTGGGTCATTTTCTGTGCTCTTTTGGCAGCATGCATCCTTCCTGCAACTCCTTGCCAATGATTAGTGCTAGACTTGGTCATGACTCCAGTAGGCAAATTTGTCTGTAGGTGCCCAGTCATACGCTCCTGTACCATGTGCTCACTGAACCCCATTTTTTTCTAAGGGACCTAGCCAGGGACCAGCTGCTCATCCTCACTCTTGTCTGGCAGCAGTTGCTCTCAGAACCATTCTGCCTGCCATCATTCTTATCTTGGCATCCAGCGAAGTCGATGTGTTACTCCTTCAGGAGGATTTGTGTGTCACATGTGTCTTTCTCTTCTGGCATTCATGCTCTGTGACAGGAACTCCCAGCCTCAGGGACCAGGCTGAGGCATTTCAGAGGGACTCTGGATATATCTGTGCAGCTGGCTAAATGTCTCCTAGGCCTCAGCCCTGTCCCCGGAGAATGCAAACACAGGCCCATGGACTTGACAATTTGAATTCTGGCTTGATTCTCCCAACTTCAACATCTTCTTGCTGGGCTCTCTAAATACATTTCTTAATATTTCAAATTACTCTTTAATTACATGATCTGAAGGATTTTCTTTTCTCTTTGTACTTTACTGGATTTGGAAATTTCATGATAGATTTCCAGGATTTGTAAACAGGAGGAGAACTGCCTGAATGATCAGAAAACAGTTGATATTTTTTTTTCTAAGTGTCATCTTTTCATGGATTTCTTGGAGGCTCCTTATTTTAGTTTTAAAAATCACTGTAAGTGAATGGATTTTGGAAAGACTCACAGAGCTATTCTAAGGATGCAAGGAGATAAGAGATGCGAAAGGGTCTGGTGAACTTTCTATATACATGAGCAATAGTGTGGCGTAAATGGGGTCATTGCTTAAAATTGCTCAAGGCAAGACCTTGCCTTCTTAATGCTCAAGCAGTCCTCTTCCCAAAACTAAATCAAACCAGAATTAAATTATCCCCCAAAGAAATTCTTTCTCTCAACTTACAAACTTTGCCATTGGGATATACATTCTAAACATTCTAACTTCATAGGATTTTTATCATTAATAAAATTGCAAGGCAATTGACTGGTATTGCATGGTTAATAAATGCTTAATTCAGCATTTATCCCCTTTCACTTGGCCAGGTGCTACTATAAATAAGATTTAATTAGATGTTCCTGTTTTGATTCCTTTTTACATTAGTTTGTGCCAGGCACTGATTTCTGGGTTCATAAAAATACATTTGAGTAACTGAGGCTGAGAAGCAAGCCATTTAGAATGTTAGGAAGGATTAATTTATATTTAACCGTTCCTAGCTAGTACTTCCTTTCTCTTGGCAAACTCATCATGGCAACATCCAAAAGGAAGAAAGGAGGGAGGGGATTCTCGTGTTCAAAGTAGGAAAACAGTGATTGAGTGATTGGCTGAAGATCTAATATATGTTGTCATAAATGGCTTTTACAAAGAGCTGAAGTCTTTAAAGCTCATTACCTTTTCCTTATGCAATATAAATGAACAACGGAAAACAGCACCGTCTATTTATTTAGTCTGGTGCAGGGACTGAACCCAGGGTCTCACTCATGTCAAGTGCTTTAACCACTTAGCAGACTCCCATCCTCAAACTGCTTTTAGATGCTGGAGTCCACCTTCACTTTTGAAGCTCTATGGTGTCTCAACACGTAGCTTAGCTCTTCATAAACTAAAAGTCACCATTCTTAACAGCCCACCAAAAATCATGCTCAGATTAATATTCATATGTTAACATGTTCGTATTTTTTAACCCAAAAGAATATATAAAAGGAAACTCAAAGAAACATTTTTCCAGGAAGAATTTTTTAAGGAAAACTTAAGAAAGCGTTCAGAGTTTTTGTATGAAATACAGTCTAATTTAACATTTTTCTAGGAATATTCTGTTCCTGAAACAGATATAACATATTTTTATGCACTGAAGGCGGACTCGATGTGCTGGATATATCAGCATGGTCCAGGACTACTGAAGTACTGTGTTTAGTTTGCTTCTACTCCTGACCCCTGGCCTACCGCTTATGAAGTTCTGTCTCTGTATTTAACTGTTTCCATTCAGGATCTCTGCATTCTTGAAGATGTTTCAAGATTTCCCACAGATGGCAATGTAAAAAGTAGAATGGGTCTAGATTTGGAATCAGTAGCACTGGGTTCTAGAGGAAACTTTGTCACTCACAAACCACCATCATCCCATTTCCTTTCTTCCTCTTTTTTTTTTTTTTTTTTTTTTTGCTTTTTGCGATAGGGTCTGACTATGCAGTTCAGGCTGACCTTGGGCTCACTTCATAGCCCAGGCTGGTCTTGAACTTGCAACAATCCTCTTGTCTCAGCCTCCTGAGTGCTGGGATTACAGGCATGCACCACCATGCCCAGCCCCATTTCCTTTCTTATAAAATGGCATGAGTAATGACCACCCTACTTATCTCTTAGGACTCCTTGGAGAATCAATACTCACTTCATAAGTGATAAATCCCTCTTGTGAGGTATCATTACAATAGATGCTAGGATTGTATGTAGCTTATATAATCTAATTCTTATTAGATACAGATTGCTGTATCTTACACATCTTCTTGCTCCTTGATGCTTGATAGATTGATCATTTGATTATAGTCATTGACATTTTTGTCATGATCACTTTTCAGTCCCCAGGCAAGAGGTTCTTAAGAAAACTGTTCAGCAGTATTGTAGTATCTATCATCATTTGTCTGAAGCTGAAGAAATACAGTATTGAGATTTTAAAATATTGCTTTATAGTGCAAGCCAAGCTCAGAGAATTCAGGAACTGCACTGGGGGTTGTAACTTACATTCTTACAAATAAAAGTTTATTAAGTGTAAGTCACTGTTTCAACATGTCTTAATGAACTGATGTCTACACTGAGGTACATGGTGTGCGTAGTAGATTTTAGGCGTCTGTAGCTACCACTTACCATTGCAGACCCAACACGGCTGACTTTGATGGGATTTCCTCTACCAGAAAGATCCATTTGTGCTTTGTCCATCACATATAAGCAAGCATCGAGGATACCATCTTCAAACTGGGGAAAAAGGAGAAACTGCTTAATGGCTATTTTGTAAATAGAACAGTCTCTGCAGAAAAACAAAATGAAGCTACAATCTAATGGATTAATTATATGTATTTTCTGTATAATGATCTCCTGTAATCTTTACTATGAACTGAAAGTGGAAGGAAGGGAATATCCTCATTTATTTTGTGGGAAAGTGAAGAACAGCATAACAGGATGCCAGAAACATAAACAGAGCTACTAGTGAGCTGATGAACTCAAGGATCACAAGCAAACTTAAAAGTTATTCAGAAAAGTGAGCAAGTTAATTTATAAAATCTCTCCAATATATTGGTTCCAGTGCCCAAGTCAAGGGGTGAATGACTTATTAAAGTCAGTGCAAAGCCTTACGACCTCAAAAGTAACACATATCCTTGGGTATCTTAAAAACAAACAGCTCTGAAGAGCAGAGGAGACCTCATGCAATGAATGACCTCTATGGTTTCCAATTTTTTGAGAAAAGGTGGACCCTAAGGCTAAGACAGAAAGGCTTGGAAAACAAAGATTTCCCAATCATGGAAAAAACCTTGTACCAGTTCAATTTTCTTAGAAAAAGCAACTGGCCACAGGCAATGCCAGAATTTTCTTAAAAGGGTATAAAGACCAAAATGTAATATAATAACAAGATAGGGTCATTTTACCTATATTGCATTACATAGCAATAGGAGATTAATTCAAATACAGAAGCCATGCACATTATCCACCTAAGTGATTGCTAAAGATCACAATCTTAATAGCTAATTACCATGTAATTACTTACTTAATCTGGGTACAACACCAACTCTGGGTGTACCCCAAACTGATGGGATAGAATAAATAATCTGTAATCTCACTAGTTTTTCAGGTATATAAACTACTCAATACTCTGCTTCTTTAAGCAGTATATTTCAGTCATGTTTATAGAACATGATAGCAACTAACCATAAAGTTCAACAAATAGTCACAGAATTCATTGTTTTCCTGCATCAATGCAAACAATTGGCTTGTTATTTTGGCAGAAGGACCCAATTCAATGGTGTCTTTGAATGATGACAGAAACAGGGTTTGTGTACAAGGGCCTTCCTCAAAGGTCTGCTGGCCAGGAGTCCCCCGGGACACCTCACTAATTCTTCTTAGTTATTTGGTGCTTTCCCGCTTATGAGCTATCTGTAGAGTGGCATACTGCGGCCATAACAGAATCACACCTCCAAGGCTTGGGCATGGATTGAATGTGTCCATCAAAGTTTTCTGTGTGCTGTACTTATGGTCATCAGAGTGATGGTATTGAGATGGTGGCAACTTTAAGAGGTGGAGCCCTTTCCAAGGTAATTAGGTCATAAAGACACGGCCCTCAGAAAGGATTAATGCTGGTCTCCAAGAGTAAATTAGTTCTCATGAGAGCTGGAATTACAAAGTGAGGCTACCCCCATGTGCTCAGCCTTTTCTGTTACAGTTCCCTCAACCTTACTTTGTTTCTGCACTGCGATGTGATACAGCCAGGCCCTCATCAGAGTCTGATCAGGTGGGCTTCCTGATCTGAGGCATTTAGATTTGCAGCTTCCAAACTGTGAGCTAAATAACCTTATTTCCTTTATAAAATATCCAGCCTCAGGCATTCTGTTACAGCAAAAGAAAAGAGACTGAGACCACACCCAAAGGCTAGGAAATAGGGACCCGAGGCAAGGGTACCAGGTGTTAGGCAGTAGTCACTGAGGAATGGAAGGCTTCCTCTGGAAGTCAGGCGGGAATATAAAAACAGAGCAAGTAAGCATGGATCACACCCTGTTAGGACATCAGAAATGCAGTTGGGCAAATTTAAATACTAGTATATAATTTTCAATAGTCAGAGAGAAGCTGGTCGCAAAATTTAGGGGATGTGCAGAGAGACAAGAGCTCGTGACCCAGAAAGACCCCATATGAAAGTTGAAGGAAGGTGCCAGGAGCCAAGGAGGTGCCACATGACCTAGTATGGCCAGATTCCACCAAACCCTTCCCCCACATACCCAGAACAGTGATACACATTCCCGTTATCTTAGCTTGACTATTCTGAGAAATGTCACACTCACCTCCTATGTCAGTAATAAGAAATCATTTTTGAATCATAGGACTTGCATTTATTTGTGGAAATGTGGAAAAATATTGTTCATTTGCACCATTGTTAAAGACTCTAAATTGAAATAATTTGAATTATGTATCACAAAGAAAAAACAGTAACTTGAATTTATCTAGTAACTTGAGGTTGCAGTTGATAAAATGTGTCTACATAAATAGCCCAGTGGACTGTCTTTGAAAAAATAATAACACTCTTTCCCAATTAATAGTATCCTAGACTAACACTATTTTTTCAAAAAAGCTATTTTTTCAAAAAAATTGACACACTCTGCATCATTATTAAAATCTTTTATAAGAAAAGAAAAATTTCAGTCCATTCCCAGTTGAACCAATGAGATTTCACTGTACTGATATACCAACATATTTCTGTTTACCCATAGATGCTCTGATCTCTGCAACATTGTAGTAAATGGGAGATATGTGGTTTATGCTAATAAATTATGCAGTTGTCTTTATAAGTCTACTTCTGTGCTATCTTGGAATTTTAGATTCCAAACAGCAGGAAATTGTGATCGGCTAATATCAATATATAGCACCCTGCAGTAATATATGTGACAAAAAATATTAAGTAAAAATGTCCTTGACAATGACAAATTTTAAATGGCTCACCTGACCATAGCTCCAGCTTCTAGTCTTGATGTCATTAAATTCTCCATAAAAAATCACCCCAATATCATTCAGGACATACTCTTCTCTTTCTTTCTCATCGTCCAGATACACAGCATCCTCTGCATAAGGATTTGAATATAATGACCATTACCAAACCAGATTGTTTTCAAATATTACAAGTTTATTTTTGACTAAAATGCAATTTAATCTACCAAATGAAGAAAAAAGAGCCTTTTTTCCCCCTGTGCATAGCTCATTTCCCAATATTTTTAGCTATGGTAAACATAATCAGTACCAAAGATCAGACTATAAATGATGACAACTGTCAGCAAAATGCTGACAAACCCAGGTTCTAGAAGTTCCAAGCAGCACAGTTAAATTTGCATGTCTCATTAGACATTTTATGATTTGGAGCATCAGTAGTTTCAGAATCAAAATTCTGTGATGCTTATGCAAATCTGCAAGACAGATCAAAAAATAATTTGCAATGTACTAACGTTAATAGGAAAGCAGCTGAATTGCAAATGATTTTTCAAAATAAATCTGGGACACATCAGGAGACAACAGCATCATTTGTCATGCCTGGTTTGTGGTCCCTCAGGATGGTGGAGGGAGGCTGCAGGTTGTCTCCTTCTAATGAAAAATCCTTGTGGATGTGTTGGTAAACGTGTGCATGCAACCAACTACTTGGTCTGCTTGGTCCACTGCCAGGCTTTTTCTTCATGGGGACTACGATCCCAAGGAAGGCCTGATTCCCTGTCTAACTATTCAATCATCAGTTTGGCACTTAATCCCACGCCTAGTGTGAGTGCAACAAAGCATCTTTGACACAAGTATAAGTCACACCCAGATAAACTTGCATGTTTGGAACAGGGTCAGTTTTGGCTAAGGGCATGGCTTATTTTATTACATTTATCTGGTCTCGGTCACCTGCCACCCCTTTTCCTTTTTAGGGGGGAGGTTGGTCCTCCTCATTCTCTGACATGATTTTTCTTTTATCATGCTTGAGTAGTGGTTCTCCATGTTGACGTCACATGATAACCATCCAGGAGATGTATAAATTCCCAATTCCCTGTGTTATGATTTGGATCTTAACGACTTCCCAAAGACCCATGTGTGAAAGGCTTTGTTCCCGACCTATGGTGCCATCAGGAGGAGGTGGAGCCTTTAGGAGGTGAACCCTAGAGGGAGGAAGTTAAGAAGTTATCTGCTCTTGAAGTGGACATTTGGATTAATGCCCATCCCTGCCCTCTTTCTCTCTCTCTCTCTCTCTCCCCAGCTTCCATCAGGTGAATGTGTTTCCTCTGCCATGAGCTTCTTTCTCAACTACTTTCTCACCACCAGCCCAAATGTAATGTGGCCAAGAGTCCATGAACTGAAACCACTGAAACTATAAGCTCAAAAAACCTTTTATCCTTTAAATTTATTTATATCTTGTATTTTGTCCCTTCCATGGAAAACTGACTAACACACTGAGCTGAATTCCAGATTAGTGAAGTCAGCATCTGGGTGGGTGGGGTGAGACCAGGCATCAGGGTTTTGTTTTGCTTGGTTTTGAGCTCCCCCGCGATGCACATGTCCAGCTGAGGTTGAGAATAGGGCTCTGGTGTCTCACTTCTCAGAGGACTGAAAGGCCAGCAGCAAGAGCATCGCCTGGGAACTTCAAACAGATGCAGACTCTCGGGCCTCCCTCAGACCTACTCAGAAGAAACCCAGGGATTTAGGTACACAGCTCTTAGAAGCTATGCTTAATCCAACCAGCTCAGGCCTCCACTTTGAGCTGCACTGTGGTCACGGGATCTTTTAGGAATTACTTAGTCTTGTCTAGTCTCCTGCACTTTGCTGCACTATTTCCTTAATTTTGTTCTCTGCCTCTTGCCTACTACTTGCCTGGTTTCATGCAACTCTATGAACACACAGGCATGCAGCAGATCCTTCATGACCTCCAGTTCTGAAACTGCAGATTCAACCACTTGCAGATTTAAAATATTAGAAAAAAAATAGTGTTGCAACTGCTGACATAGTGTTAATGCTGTATTAAGTAGAACAGTCATCCAGAGATAATTTTTATAGGAGTAATGTGCAGAGGTTCTGTGCAAATACATAGTTTAATATAAGGCATTTGAGCATCCATGGATTTTGTCATCCTGGGGAAGGCACCTGGAACCAACCACCTGTAGGTACCAAGGGATGGCTGTATATTTCAATGTTCAATAAATTGCACATCTTTAAAGTATACAATTTCAGTAATCAGAATAATAAGCATGTCTATCACCCTAAACATTTCCTTTGTCTCTCTGTGATCACTTCCTCTCTATTCTGCACCCCATACTAGAAGTAAGGTACCGTTATTCATTTTTCTGTCAATGTAAACTGACCAGAATTTTATATAGATTCACATGGTGTGTGCTTTTTCTTTGCTCTGGATTCTTTCACCTAGACTCCATTTTTTTTATTTAAAAAAACACAACCAAACAAAATAAAACAGAGTAGAGTCAATCACAACAAAACAATGAATATGGTGCATGACTTCCAAACAGGATAAAAAGCAATCGATAATGGCTACCGTAAGTGTCTTGTTATCTGCAATATACCTGCCCATACCATCAAGGATGAGTAAAATCAAACAAAATACAACAAAATAAAACAGTAAAACAAAAACAAAATAAAACAAACAAAGAAGAACAATGTAAGCAATACAGAAGTTCCAGATACTAGTAAATCAGCAGTGGCTACCATAATGTTTGTTATTGTCAGAATAGTTGCCTACAACTTCAGACATACTATAATCAAACAACACAGAATAGAGTAAAATCAATCAAAACAAAACAATGAAAGCAACACAGGGTTTTGAAACAAGATAATTGGACATCTTTGATGGATGCAATTACATATTTTGTTATCTTTAAAATAGCTGTCCAAAAGGGGCCAAACATGTTCACTGGAAGGATAGCCTCTTTAATAAATAGTGCTGGAAAAACTGGCTTTCCATATGCCGAAAACTAAAATTAGACCCAAGCCTATCACCATACACTAAACTAAAGTCAAAATGGATCAAAGATCTAAATATTAAAACAGAAACACTAAATCTCCTGGAAAAGAAAGTAGGTACAAATCTTGAAAACATAGGGGTAGGTGGAGAATTCATGAACAAAAGTCAAACTGCACGGGAAACACTTCCCAGAATCAACAATTGGGATCTTGTCTTGTTAAAAAGCTTTTGCATGTCGAAACAAATCTCCAACAGAGTGAAAAGAAAACCCACAAATTGGGAAAAAATTTTAGTCAACTGCCCTTCAGACAAAGGTCTTCTATCTAGAACATATAAAGAATTTAAAAATATCAGGCCCTCAAAATTCAAAGACCCAATCCAAAAATGGGCATCTGAGATGAAAACATACTTCTCAGCTGAAGAAATATTAATGGCAAATAAATACATGAAAAAATGTTCAGTATCATTGGTCATTAGAGAAATGCAAATTAAAACAATTCTGAGATTTCATCTCACTCCAGAAAGAATGGCCAGGATCAAGAAAACCACCAACAATAAATGCTGGAGAGGCTGTGGGGAAAAAGGAACCCTTCTCCACTGTTGGTGGGAGTGCAGACTGGTGCAACCAA
>RJWT010027925.1:0-15333 GCA_004365215.1 Cuniculus paca
GGCTTGCTTGCCCTGAGTTTTGGTACTGAAATCGAGCAGACGCAGGCTGACTCAGTCTCATGCCTCCTCTTCCCTTTCCCCCTCCCCCCTCAGCCTCTGCAGCACGCGTGTTTACTTTCCACGCTCGTGATCATCCTTTTGCAGACACCTGTGCACATGCGCAATCGTTCACTTTAGCTGCTACCTGCTGGTGGTCAGTTTCCAAAGGTCACAGTCAGCTCCTCACTGCCCCCAAGCGCAAGCTGGCGCTGTTTGGCGTGGAGTCCAGAATTGGCAACCCTAGGGCTGTGCTTCCTGTGCGACATGACCGCAGGCCTTCTTTTGATCCCAAGAACACGTTAGTTCTCAGGTGGTACTCAAAATAGAGGCCTCAGTTAAAATAATTATAGGCAAGAGATTCGGGGATGAGTCTGAAACCAGCCATCTCCCAGCTGCCGAGCCCGAGGTGGAGGTGGGGGTGGGAGGGAGGTGAGGCCCGCAGGGAGGCACGGCCTCGCAGGGAGCCCACTGCTTCCAGGCCCTGAGCAGCTCCGCGCACTCTCCCAGGACACTAATACTGCGCTGGCTCTCACGGCCTTTTATATCAGAAAGCAGGGAAACAGCGGAATCAGGAACCCAAAAATGCAGTCTTCCTGTGGGTGTAGAAATTTTCCCGTGAGTCACCAGCCGTGTTTGCTGCTGCTTTATTCTCAGTGATAAACAAACCAACCAAACCAAACCAACTTCCTAAAATGCCCAGACCGGCAGGCTCTTTACTCTGTCCTTTTTTTTTGAAGGCAGCAGTTTTATTAAAAGCAGGAAAAGAAACAGGCCCTCGGAGCAAGCGTGGGCCAAGTCAAAGCAGGAGAAGTACACCCTACAGTGCAAGGGGCTGCAGCCCTGACGACTCCACCGAGGGGCCTGGGGCTGGCACTGCGGCACTGGAGGCACCAGGGCAGGCAGCGACCAGGAGCACAGGTGACCTAGCTGGGGGGCAGCGCGCCGTGTGTGTCCATCTTTACGTGTTGTTCAGCGGCTCCGCTCACTGGCCGGATCGACTCCGGAAGACTTTCAAGTGCCGCAAGCAGTGTTTTAGGACCTCCCCCTTCCTCTTCCTCCCCAGTCCGCCTCTCGCCCCGTGTCCTCCTCCCTGATGAGCGTCCTGTGTTGCAGCCTCAGTGGGAAAAGCCAGCCGGAGCAGCAGGCCTCGCGGTGCAGGAAGTCAGAGTGGCTTTCGAGCTCTCGCTCGCTGTGCAGGGGCGGCTCGGGGAGCCCGGCTATACGGCGGCAGTCATGGGGCTCTTCTGCCGGGGACCCTGGGTGCGGTAGGGGTGGCGGTCGGGGCTGCCCCCCCGGGGCCCTGCTCTGCCCAGCTCCTGATAGGCCGGCACTCGCTGGGGCCGAGGCGGGGAAGGCGGCACGTCTTGGCGGAAGGGTCCTTTGTGCTGGGGCACCGGCGGGGGCGGGTAGTACTGAGGGTACCGGGGGTCGGCCACCCTCAGCTCCGGGGCGCAGGCGTAGCCCCCTTTGGGAGGGTGTACGGGATGCGCCCCTGGGTAATAGGGCAGCTCCCTCTCCTGGTAAAGCCCTCGAGGCGCTGCTGTCAGGTAGTCCACGGGGTCTGCGGGCCCTGGCCTGGAAAGAGGGAGACACAGTCACAGGTCAGCAGTCACCGGGGCCGCCCGCGCGGGTGCTGTGGTCACAGACGGGGCCTGGCCTGAGGAACAGGGAACCTTCTTCCTTTCTCTCCCGCTTTTTGGCCACTGGAACAGCCATGCTAGACCTCGAGGTGCGCACAGCCCCACTCAGGGGCTGAAGAAGAACGCGGGAGCCTGGCTCCTCGCTCCAGGAGGCCCCCACGGCCCTCGTTCACGCCCTCGTACTCTGCTCTGTGTCACAGAGCTAGTTTCCCCCTCAAGTCAAGGAGCGTGGGTTTCCTAAGCCTGGGCCCATGAGCCCCCATCCCTTCTCAGCCTCTCTGAAGCCTGTCCTAGATGTGGTTTCCGAACTGCAGAGGGCACTGGGGTCGCAAAGTCCTTGAGCACCGCACTGTCCTCTGAGATGGGGAACAGCTCATGGAGCGGGCTGTGGCCGGCTCAGGGAGCTGCGGTCACCCCGCTGGGAGGACCAGTGTGTCCTCTCTGCAGGCCCTAGAAGTCCCAACTAGGGCTGGCAGTGGCACCCCGAGGACTCTGAGTAATGATTTACTCCCCAAAGTCAAGAAGCATCACCAGGCCAGTAGCAGAAACCAAAACAGCTGCACACTGCCTTGTGTAAGGGGCAGGCCCAGGGCACGAACAAACACTAACAGGAAGTGACCGTCTGCCTCTTCTCCTGAAGACGACAAACATCTGCCCATCTGCTTGCCGTAGCAAAAGCAACGCGGCCTGCAGATGACGCGTCCCGTCCAGCCCGGGGTTAAGCACACAACTTCTGTTTGCAGCTCCCACAACCCCATAAACTTTCTGTGTGCACGTTCAGAAATCCCTGGCTCCTTCCACTTGGTCCCTTACCACGTGGTCTCCCCCACCCCCTTTTTGATTTTTTTTTTTAAAAGAAAAACAGTAACAATAATAATTAATGAAAAGCTCTCCAAAGGCAGGGTAAAACTGCCAGGACACTTGAGGGAAATGGCAGGGTGGTGAGGATACAGCGTTTGTGGCTAATCAGGCACCGTCAAGGACGATCAGAATCCCTCTGTAACCTGCAGAGCTGGGTGTTAAAACAGCTTCGTCCGTCCCCAAATCAATGGAGATTTGAGGAGCTTGAGGCCGGGCATGTGTGGCAGGCGGCCTGTGAGCAGGCCCATAAGGGTGCACAGTGCGATTCACCCTCCGCTCGTTTTTTGTGTCTTAATTTGGCTATGTGTAATAATGAAAGATAGATCCTCAAGCTCCGGGTAATTTAGGGAGCGTTTTCAGATAAAAAAATTAAATTGTTTGCGTACGAGTTATTACAGCGTCAGCTGCTATTATTCAGCGCCTTTGTTTTGGTCTCTTTTAAATGCCCGTGACAAATAGAGCACAAATACATCATCTGTCACTCCAGCCCTGGGAAATAAAGGATACAGTTTTCACCTTCCCTTTCTTTGCGAATTTCACTTTTGATTTAGAAAACTTGCAGCACTCCTTGTATCTTTTATGGTAAGAATTTTTAACTCTCCGCTCCCCACCAGTACTATGCTCATTGCTATTTCCTTTTGGCTCATGTTGGAGATTTTGCAAACACTATATAAAAAAATCCTTAACCTGTGCTTTCTCTCAAAATCTACTGAAAATATTTCTCTGTCCGAAATGAAACATGTGGTTTTTCTGCACTCATTTTAAGCCCTTAGGATAAATCACTGACATTTGCAACATACAAACATTATCTGCCTTAAAATGAACATACACCCAACTCTCCCTCCGGACTCTCTTAGCGGGAATGTTTCCTGTTTAAAAGGGGAAGAGAGAAAGGAGGAATTCCAGGCCTTGCACTTTCAGGGTCCTGTTCTCTCTCTAGAGAGTTCTCTCTTTTAAAACAGAACATTATAAAAGACAGGCGCGCCTTTTTTCTTTTTAATTTTTGGAGAGACACTCCAGATCAAGTGGCGACAGAGGGGGCAGAAACCACCCTGTGCGACTTGGTGACCACGCGATCTACACATGTGGGAGGCGGTGGCTGTCTTGTCTCGCACCCCTTGTCCTCCGACCCCAGCTCTCACTGTCAGGAGGCGGGAGGGAGGCGTCCCACGGGCAGATAGGGCGATCTCCAGAGAGCTCTGCGGTCCCCGCTGGCTTCTCCGAGGGAAGATTTGAGGTCTGGGAGTTTGCTGATGTGTGGCAGAAACCTACTGTGGGAGCTGCTCTTTGTCAAGAAATGAGACTGTAGAAACTATTTCTGTAGAATTCATTGCAACGGTTATAATTTTAAAATTTTTTTGAAAAGGAGAGCTGGCCTACGTAAACACCGCTTAGGGTTCAAAGAGTGTTATAAGAACAATTTTTAAACAGAAGAAAGAAACCCTCGTCATTAACTGCGGACTTTGATAAAGGGGGAAAAAGGAGCAGCTGACACTTTTGCTTTGTTTTTCTTGAGTTTCTCTTTTTATAGTCTCTTTCTTTACGTGCTATTTAGTGTTTGTAAAAGCACAAACGCGGCCTCTCCTGGGCTTATCATGGTGACTTGTGCCACCTGCTTCAACTCTGAGAAATCCTGGGCAGCTTTCTCGGTAGACTCTGATGCAACCAAGGACCCGAACAGCAAATGTATCACCACTTCCCTACCCTTTGTTTTTCACGTATCCTCATGAGTCTTATTTGTACATTATTATTTTTCTTAAAACAATCTTCCCGTTTATAAAGTCTTAGGCAGAAACCATATTTGAGGAAACAGAAACAAGAAAGTATATTTTTTCCTTATAGCTCTTTAAAGTAATGGTCTTGAAAATACCTTTTAAAATGGTTTGCTTTATTTTATTTCTGAGGAGGCTTATTTCTGAAAGTCAGGAGAATTCAGATTTTGTTTGGAAAATTCCTTGGAAAGGTCCCAGGCCTATATATATTTAATTTTAAAAACCAACTAAAAAGGATAAAAGCAATACAGAATTTCAAAACAATAGGAAATTAGCAGTAGTTAACATATTGCTTATTGTTATCTTCAAAGTAGTCATTCGGATTACAACATTTAGGCAGGAAAAAGTGATCAGACAATGAAAACACAAACCTCTTTTTGGATGAACCAACAGAGACTAGTAGTACAGTTACCCACCCTGTATATATATACATGCACACACACACGTATAAGGGAAAACATTGCTTTTATGATGTGTGCATAGTCATGACAGTGAGCTGTTAGGCCTGCACATGACAAGGCTGTAGGTTAGTCACATAAAAAGAAACGAGAAAGATCACTTCCTTCACGTGAGGTTCTCCCTTTCTGCCTGCCTAGGTGTCTGTGTTTTTCATGAAGCACAAAAGGAGCAGGAATTCGAGGCTGAGCAGGCCAGCCCGCCACTGGGCACGGCCGTCCTCATGTTAGGGAAGGATGGAATTGCCAAGGGGATCCTGTCTGTGGAAAGGGCTCAGTATCTGGAGGACAGAATCACTGGCAAACCTTTCACCAGGGACAAAGTGGCTGTACTCCCCGGAGTAGAGGAGAGGGGCCTGAGTACTGCTGAACGCTTGCCTCTTCATCGTCAGGGGCAGAGAAAGTCTTTGAGCTGTGCTCACGGCAGTCTCTCCTACCATGTGTGTCCCTCGCCAGCCGTGTGCTACTTCCATACTTCTGTGGAGCATGGGCATGGGAGGGAAGTCACTGACTCTCACGTATCTAGTAATCTCTCTCGGGGTTCAGTGCACGGCTTTGCACACCATAGGAGTTCCACGAATACAGTGAGTTTGTTTAAGAAAAAAGCCATGAACACACACAGCAACCCTAAAGGGTGGAAGGGGGTGGGGTATAAAAGGAGGTAGTGGACTCATTGGGAGCTAGAGATTGACAGTGGTTGAAGCAGGACAGATCTCCAATTTGCACAGAAGAAAGCACAGAAGAAAGGAGGTATGCGTGAATGGTGGTCGAGTAAATGCTTGGATTGAGCCCAACATTTAACAACTGTAAACTTTATTAGGGTAGAGGTTACTTGTTCATCAAAAATAAGACTATATTGTCTTATCTTTGCGCTTTGCAGGGTACTTGCAACTTAGTAGGTGCTCAATAAGTTTTTCACTAGAACTTAATTGCCTGGATTTACCAGGGATGTCAGAATGTCTAATGATGCTTAGAGAATTGAGAATTATCTTGACTTGAAATTAACTATAAACTGGTTTTCCTAAGTGCAGATTAGGTATATTTATTTTCTAATCACTTAGGGAATATTTTTTGATATTAGGAATTTTCTTTGCTTCTGTAATAAACACAGTAATCTAGCAGTATCTAATGTATGTGCTTCAAAACACAGATGGTATAGGGAATCCCATAAAAGACCTTAGGGGAACACTGCCAAACTCAGATGTGAGTGCTGTCATAGGTCAAAGTACCAAGTTTGAGGGTCAATGATAGGAAATTAGAGATGAGCAATGTCCATTTCTCCTCTACCCCAATGCCAGCCCACCTCTTCTCATAAGGGTACAAATGATGGAAGACTTTCACGTAAGCCCCTGTGCCTGGGAGAGGTAGAAACCACGATTATGCAAACTTCTATATGATCTGCTGTAATTCAGTGCCCTTTCTTCCCAATTCAAGAACGAACAAGGGAATTCATGAGAGGGAGAAAACTTGAATCTACCATAACTTACTAAAAGAAATATTTGTACCTTCAATTCTTCCAATATCACCAACAAATCTTTGCAATACAAAGGATATCATGGTTCACCTCCCTGTCTCAAGGCTGAGTTTAACAACCATGGTTCTATCTCACCTAAGGATCTTTTAGGAGAAAGAAGGTAAAAAGGTGAAGATGGGCGTTATGTTTTGTAACTAGCTGTCCCCCCAAAGCTCGTGCACTCATAGATGGGGCTGTGGGAGGCGAGTGGCCCATGGGTGTGTGATACTCATCACTGGATTAGTCCACTGATGGGTTTATTGCTAGGTGTGACGTTGGAAAGTGTCACTGTGGGCGTGGCCTGGAGGGTACATATCCCTCCTCCTCCCTGGGTCACTCTCGGCTTCCTGCCGCCACGCCAGGAGTAATTCTCTGCTCACATGTCCCCCAGTCATGCACCCTGCCCTGGAGTCGGCTGACCGTGGACTGAAACCTTTTCTCCTTTAACTAGTGGGTATTGGGTATTTTGTCCCATCAATGAGAAACTAGGACAAGGGGAGAAAATAACTAAGATACACAAAAATGAAGACAGTTTACTTTGAGAAGTTTAGCAGGTAAAGAACCATGTTTGCAGTAGAAAGCATAATACAGTAAAGAATTTATGATCAAAGGTGAGAATATATAGCTTAGGCATTAAGCATCAGATTTTTCAGTAATGGAAAAGTTTCCAAAGGGCAAAATCTTGTACCTTTTATTTTCTGTAAAATACTGTGTGTGCTGTTAGCTGCCAAAACAAAGACAATCTTTTAACTTCCAAGGTTGTCTTTATGGCTTTCCTTTTTTGGTAGTAAATGACTGGGACCAAATCTGGGGTTAGAATGGGAGGACATAGGAGATGTAAGAATCCTGTTGCCAAAAGAGGAGCTCACATTTATTGGCAGCGAGTGGTCAAGTGGCAAAACCGTACTTCGAGGAGGGTTTAGTGGTTGAACTATTGTTGGTGTTTTTTTCCTCTGGTATTTCTACAGATACTAGAAAGTTAAAACAAAAAGATCAGTGCAAACTAATAGGCTCATAAGCATTTGAGCTGCCCCTACTATGTGGATAGAGATGCTTTGAGCCTGTGTTTGGAATTTCTTCACTGTCAGATTTCCAGTTACCAGGCCTTCACCATTGGTCCAGGCATGAAGGTGGTCAGTCAGGATTAGCAGAATCCTCTGCAGTGTATATTACATAGCTTTGATTTTGGCAGATTTTACAGAATCATAAACAATAATGATCATTTGATGGCCTATGGTATAGGAATTATTCCAGAAAAAGAAAAAAACAATCCCACTTTCGTCACTCACATTTCCCATTTTATTATGAAGAGGGGTCCTGCTCTTCACAAAGAACTACAAGGAAAGGGGATGTGGTTACAGGTGCTTTGGGCCCTTACTAACACCAAGGATATGTTTGCAAAGAAAATGAAGGAGAAATACAAACTATAATGGGTTCAGAAGATGTTTTTAAGACAAATACAAGTTTGGTCCCCCATTTGATTCTTCCTTTGTCATTTTCAACAATGACCACAAAGAAAGGAATCCAGTTACTAACCCAGTGCATGCACAGCGGGTCTCAGGTTCTGCAGAACCCGCCAGCAGACATTGTCTGGAAATCGGTCCCATTTGATGGTGGAAGTGCTCCCTAAACATGGGCCTGCCAAAATAATTGAGAGGGGAGAGGATTCTAAAGTGGGAGCAGAGGACAATTAGGACACAAGCGAGAACATATGTAGAGATAAAAATCTTACAGAAATCAAAAGATGTCCTGAGTGGAGGCAAGTCAGGAAATCCATTTCAGTGATATGATTAGGTAGTCACCATATGATTTTTTCTTAACTACAGAAGAGATTTTATTTAAAGCAAATAGCAGCCAGTGACAGAAATCCTTATCACGTCACTTACATGACCTCTTTTTCTATTGCAACAGTGGTTGTAGAATTTCAGTATCTAAACACCGTGGATTTCCTGATTGTCATGCAAAAGATGATAGTTCAGTTCCAACGGTAGAGGTAGGGGGACAACAGGTTGGACAGTGTGGGGTCCTGAAGGCTGCTTCCCCTGCTCCTTAGAACTACTGTACGGTTCCTGCACAGGGCTGCTGACTGATGATAGGACACTGCAGAGGTGAGACACATAGCTCATGAAGCCTTCCTTGGCCTGATTTATTTTAGATTTTATAGACACATACACACACTCTGTTATGGCTTGTGTCCAGATGTCTCCCTGCAACCTCATGCGGTCATAGGTGGGGCTTTGGAGGTAGCTGGATCTAGGGTGTGTGAAACTGGGGTCAAGCATGTGATGCTAGGATTAAGGGTGCCCCACCCTGGGTGTGAGTGCCCCCTGCCCTAAGGGCTGGTAGCCTGGATAGAATTTAAAGACACAGAAAGAGGGCTACTGTTGCTGCTGCTTGCCAATTGCTGCCTTCTGCCTGCCATGAACTGTTTCTCTTCTGCCATGCCATCTTGCTTTGGAGCCAGTCAACTATATACTGAAACGTCTGTGAACGGTGAGCTACAATAAACCTCTCCTCCTTTAACTTTGGGTGTCTCAGCAGTGAGAAAAGTAACTAAGACACATACACAATACATACAAGTTTTAGAGAAGTACATATCACTAACACATCTTTACTCTTTGCCCCTATTAATTTCCAAATTCACATAAATAAATCATGGTTCATTGCTCTCTTTCCCCTTGCAAACCTAATGATTTTGACATAAATTACCTACAATCACTAGGTCATTAGAGTCCCTTCTCACCAAGGGCAAGACATGTAAAGCATTTCCGCCTTTGTGTGTGTGGTGGGGGAGGAAGGGTTTCCACATCACGACTGCATTATGACACAGGTCTGCCCTGGGACTGCCAAAATACTACGCTGAAATTCAGAGCTAGAACTGAGTGTTGGGAAGAGTGCTGCTCTACTTGATGCGCTCAGTAAGAAGCATAGCTACAAGGTAGGCACTGTTATGGTGTCATATTTGCAGATAAGGACAACGAGCAGCAGAGTGGTTAACAGAGTTAATCCAAGGTCGCATAGGAAATGCCGGGGCGAGGGTCTTCCCCGGGCACACAGAACCAGAGGTCTCTAATTGAAGAGTTAGGAGCCCCTGTGGCCTCCAATGGTGCACAGTACTTCTCACCTGCTCACTGTGCGCCTGCTGCTGCTTTCTAATTGGAAATGTTTTGTTTTTTAAAAAAATTGAGAGTGTAAAAGCAGAGACTATTTTTTTCCCTTTTTTCAGTGACTTTTGGGGCTGGGATATACCTCAGTGGCACAGTGCCTGCCTGGCAAGCGCAAGGTCCTGAGTTTGATTTCCAATACCTGAAAATAAATAAACAAACAAACACACACATAAAATGACTTTTAGAAGCTGAAACTGCTGGTACTGCTGGTAAAACACCCAAGAGCGCCAATGGTTCCATGTGGGAAGCCTCATTTGGCGATCTTGCGCTGCCTTCCCCTGAGGAAGAGTTTCCTAGTGCTTTTTACAAAGATCAAAACAGGTATCTGTGTGGTTTCATTAGCAAGGTCCTGTGTTCAAGATCCCATACAGACACCCCCTGTTTCATGACTAAGTTCCCATGACTAAGTCATGCATTAGTTGCTAAGTGAGGAATTGTATATGGTATGTACATTACATTATTCAGAACAAAATAACGGTCAAAGGAAACTCCATTTATCTGCATAACTCTCAGCTGCAGTCCTGTAATGTATAACACAAAAGTTCAGTGCCATACTGTGCAGCAGTCAGCAGACTACAGCACTGTGCTGCAGAAGCCACCACAGGTCTGCACTGCTGCCCATGGTCTGCATCATAAGTCCAAACAGCCGCTAAACAGGCAGGTGGTTAAGTAGGAGTATCTGTGCAATATTTAACAGAAAAGTAGATTCCGGGGCTCCAACCCCAGAGATGGGCAGATCTGAAAGGCAGCTGGAGAACTACCTTTTCCCCAAGGCCCTAGAGGATTCTGGTACAGCCAGAGCTGGCACCATACTTCAAAGAATCCCATCACAGGAAAGGAGCTTGGGGGACAGGCAGTGGCCTCCAACGATCCTGTCAGGAACTGACACGATCCACATGGAAGGCCTGTCAGAAATCTAGGCTCTTCTCTCATCCTTGTTCTAGCTAGACACTGGCTTCTAGCAAGTGTTCTTTTAACTGTCTGTGGCTGTCTATCCCTACTGCTGTGGTGTGGTTTAGACCTCTTTTCAGCTGGATCATTACACCAGCAATAGTATATTAGGACTCACAGCAAGGCAGGTAAAGTTGTGGGTCAGCTTCCCAGGAGAACAATTCGACAGTGCAGAACTACAGGGTGAGCACGTGAATCTGCAGGACAGTGGAATTTTATAACCATCTAGTCAGCTGCCATCGGTTCTGAATCAATTTTGAGTATGCCACGCTCCCACATGAAAACACAGCATGACTTCGAAAGACAAGTGAGTTAAGTCTTCTTTCAGCACCTGTTGGGACATTTCCAGGTTTTGGATACAAAGATCTCAAATTTAAATCCTGACAACCTAATTGGTAAGAGTTTTGTTTTTTTTTCAATGTTGCTCAGGGAGCAATTTGCCAAAGCTGCCTTTTTTACATATCTGCTAATCGTCCCCCTACATTTATGATACTAAGATTTATATAACACGTTTCACAAATCTCTGCATTCACCTACTGTCTGAGGACATGAGCAGGTCAGTAGTATAACTGGAATACAGAGGTTGAAAGACAAATGGATCAGGGACCAGTGTCACTGGGGAGAAGTATGGAGTTTGAAACCCTATTCTGCTACAAATTTATCTGGGTGAATTCAGAGATTATCATTCTAACAGTCTGCGGATGTCCAGTGCCAAAGTGGGGGGCCCATTCCGCATATTCCACCAGATCATAATTGGCCTCTCAGTTTTGATGTGGAGTCTCAGTAACTCATGATAAGTGTCTCCCAAGTGGACGGAGCAGTGCTCAGCCTGCAGCTGCTGCCTCCCAGGGCTCCAGGCTGGGCCCCGTCAAGCACCCTGGGCTGATCTGTGTCCCCACTCAGCCACCCCATCCAGAATCCAGCACGTTATTCAGTAGAGTGCCTTGGAGCCAGCAGCAGCAGGAGAGATTTTATATAAGATCACATTCTATTCAGCTTTCGGAATGGATTTATAACACAAAGATTACGGAACTGTATTTTCAACAAATAATCAAGGCTCTTAAGAGACTCACAGGTACTGATGACTTGGACTTGGCAGTAATGTACTGCTTTGGTCTCTCCAGCCTTTGGCTGAGCATCGCATGCGTGGTAAACACTGGTTATTAATGCCATTACCAAGCTTTTACTTTCAAATCTTCTTTCGTTGAAATCAGTGCGCTCTTTGTCATTTCTCCTGCTCTAATCTTCAGGTTCCATACAATGGGACAGCAAGCAAATCAAGGCTTACAATAGCCCACGCTGATTGACAGCTTATGAAATTACCCCGCTCTCATCGTTTCTTCTTTTTTGTCTCAAATATTCTTGTATAGTTACTTACTGTCCTGAGACTTTCCATAACCCCCCTTCCACACCCCACCTCCAATTCCTTTGACAAACTAATATGCAGGTCCAGAACCACTGATGAGTGCTTTTAAAAAAGAGAGAACAAGACAAGCTTTTATTGTGAGCGAGCTCTTTCAGATGTTATTTCATCCTACATTTGTTCTCTAACTCCCTGATTTATTGATTTATTCCTTGAGCTATTCAAAGAAAACTGAAAATCCACCCTCTCTTCTATTTCTGAGTGCTTGCTTTGCTCCCAGCCATATTTGATGTGGGCATAGGGGCCAATGCGAGACGGTTCCTCTCCCCGTTATCACACGCACTCTATTAGTACAGGGAGACCTCAATTTTTAAAATCAGTCATGAAGCTGAGGCTTTAATAATTTAAATAAAAGCTTATCATAGAAAAGCAAATATTTATAAGTATGAGTCATCTAATTTAAGGAAATTAATTAAAAGTAAATGCTGAAGTGATTTCACACTAAAGAGCCATTACCAAATAAAATGTTATTTACCCCATGCCCGCTTGTTTTTGAGCTGCAGGAAGACAGAATTGAGCTCTCCCTGCGCTTTTGTGCAGCTAGAGCTTCCAAACCAGGCAGTGTGTGGGAACCAGATCTCTTTCACCTTGAGGTGAGGCAGCTACTCTTGGGGTTTGAGGTCTGATGGACTGTAGGACACGCCATCAATGAGGTGGGGGAGTGGGGACTGTGGGGGCAGTGGTCCAGGTGGTGGCTCAGTTTTTCCTGAGCTTCAGTGACATCATGTGTAAAATGGGGATATTAGGCCTGCCTTTCCATCTTTTGCAGTGCTCAGATGGGAACTGAGCAAGAGAAAACAGACACACGAAAAGCCCTGCCGTACTCAGGTCCTCGGTATTTGTGGAATCCGAAGCCACAGTCATTCTTAAAAAAGTCGGATAAAAAAGTCTACTTAAAAAAGTCAAGTCGGATATTCTATGTGGAGCCTACAGTGATTGCCCAAAGACTTAGAATGAGCAAGCAATCACATTTGTAAGCAAATCCATATTCGATGGCTGAGTGACACAGACCCTGTGTCCTCTCCACGTTAACGTGTGTCCCTGCAGGAAATCTTGTAGCAGAGGTTGCAACCTGGAGACCCATTTTACACACACATGCCCCTCACATGGGGTTTAAAAGTTTTCCAGCTAGTTGCTGGCATATGAAAGTCAAGGGCTTTCACATACAAAGTCAGCTTTCCTGTTTTTCTTTAAGCTTGGATTTGCCTTCCTACAAGGTCACAAGCAGCTGAAGCAGCTCTCAAGGTGGGGACTTCTCTTCCTTAGAATACTGTTTCTTGCAGTATTTCCCACCTGCCTCCAGTGCTGTCTAGGTTTGCGGTCCCTTCCCCATGTGAATAAAGTCTCTCCTTCTGGGTTTCTGCACCTCTACTTACAGGAGTGTGCTTTCTGAATGCCCAACTCTAAAAGAGCGTGCTCAGGGCCTGGGAAATAGACTGAATTTTTTATTACTTTACTTGGTTCATCTTTAAATCTTTAAAAATAAATTCTCCATTCAGTATTAGGATAGGAATTCCAAAGACTGGGTCACATCCCAGGGACTTTCAGACAGGTCATTTTCTCAGGCCTTATCTCGACTGTCTGAAAGGAAGACATTAGAAGAGGTGGGGTTACACTTTCATGACCCTGCCAGCAGCTACACAGGCTCCAGTCCAAAATGACCTCAGCTCACGTTGCTCCCCTTCAGTCTGACCCCGGCAGAGGTGACCCTGACCAGACCTCTTCACTTATCTGTGTCTTGGTTTGTCCATCTGTAAAATAATATGTGCTTGAAATGATACAGGTAAAAGCATATTGGAGGAAAGTTGGGACAAAAATACATCCAAGATCTTATATTACTCTTGTGCAATTATGAAGGGAAACCCGACTTGCCTAATGGGTTTACTGGATCAGAATTCGCAGGCCCCATGGAGGAGTACGCAGGTCATTTCCATGCCAACAAGGCAGCACTGCAAGCTTCTTAACCTTACCCTCAGCAGGGCAATACCAGGCCTCAGACAAAGGGTACATGGGCCCACTTCAGAAATGGTGGACTCTAATTTACCTCTTTGTTCCATCATTTCATGAGGAATGTTTATAGTTAACTGTTATCAGATTGTTAAACAATTTGATGAGGTGTGAACTCGGCCTCTAATGGTTTTATTTACAACATACGTATACACCTCATGGGAGAATTCACTACTTATTTGATAAAAAATGGTTAGTGAACTATTCAATTTGGTAAAACCACAGGTTGAAAAATACTCATCAGAATTTTAATAGTCTTAAAGTCATTCGTAAATGTGGAAGCATACTCCATTGAGGTTATAAAAAGTATCGACAACCAAAATATGAATTAAATTATTAACCACATTTATCACCACCATTTGAAAATAATAAGCACTGAGATAGGAAAAAAAAATAACTAAATCTAAATCTACTTGTCCTGCTCTAGTACCTTTTCTGGTAGAAAGAAATGGTTTCAAGGGAACAGTTCAATTGTGAGAGATAGATCATCAGAGTTGCTTTTAGAAATCAAATGCTTGCTTAAAGAATAATCCTCTTATCTTTCTTTTGTGGGTCTAAATCTGGACAGAAGAAACTGACCCAGGAGGCCATCTTACTTTTTGGTTGGTGACAATGATAAACCTACCCCATCTAAAGAGAGTCAAAGCCCCAGAGTCTACCCCAGAGGACCCCATGGCCTACCTGGGCAGGGAAGGAAAGAGATGAGAAGCAAAACAAGGCACACAAACTCAGGGCTGAATGCCACGGGCAGCCTGCTGCTGGCCAGCTTTCTAGTGGTGGCGAGAGTGCTGGATTTGGGTGGGTGAGGAGCGAGGGCCTGTGAGGGATGCTGACCTTGTAAATGACGTGACTGAAATCCTGGGGCTGGGGGGGGGTGGTCGTTAGAGACCAAGAGAGATGTTCGTGTTTTTGTCCAACTGCATTTGTCCCAGGTAGCACCTCATCCTTATCTCTTATTTCTGGATTGGACGTGCCAGTCCCCATGAGCTTATGAATCCATGTCAGTAATGTGAAAAATTTAATGCATGACAGGATTGAAATTATATGCTAAGATTATGTAACGTCACAAACAGTGCTGATGCTATATTGTTTAGGAAAAGTTCGGGCTCTATGGCAGAACTCTATAGACTCACTAATCACCGCGTTTAATTACCTGTGCTCTTGTTTATCCCTTACAAACTGGATTCATGGTGGCAAAGACTGATTCCGAGTCCACTACAGACTCCCTGGTGCCTGGCACATGTAACATTCAATATAATATCTATCAGTGAGTTTTATCTGTAGGTTTCTGCAGTAGAAATAAAAGCCTCTCTTTCTCTAACCTGTGTACTCATTTGGGTTTCAGCCTGGTATCTTTCTCTCCTCACAACTGGCATCCTGCTTATTGCCTAGTGATGAAGCTCTCATCTCAGAAGACAGTTCTGGCTAATTAGGCAGCTTTGATGGTGTGTAAGCCGGGCCTGGAGTCAAAGCACCTGGGTTTGAGTTCCAGCTTTGCCACTGAC
>RJWT010027926.1:0-15371 GCA_004365215.1 Cuniculus paca
AGGGGTGGGTGGAATGATGTACTGACAGCTGATTGGGGGAGCCTTTGCAGGTGCGTGAAAAGCAGGAGGTTTGACGCTTGGGTTCGCCAGAAGAACGCAGAGAGGCGCTGTCCAGCGCCAAAGGGAGGCATTTTCCAGGAAAAATCTGTCAGTAATCATTTTGTTAAAATATAAGGGCAAGAGAAAATAAAATATTTAATAATAACATATTAAAATATATTTCACGTTACTAGTTATTGAGAATCAATAGGGGTAAGAGGAAGAAAAACTATTCTACATCAATTGTCTAACACTGAGGAAACCCAAGTGAGAGTATTAAAAATCCAGTAGGTTCTACTCAAATGTACAGATTGAAGTGCGCGTGAAAAATTCCAGCATGATCATCCTTATCTAAGGCCCACCCATCTCCCCTTCCCATTATTCCAAAAGCTTCCTGACTGGATCGCCAGCTTCTGCTCGATCCCCTGAAACTATTCTTAACACAGTGCCATAATCCAGACAGATCTTGGAAATGCAATTCAAGTCATTTGATTAAAATCTCCTAGTCCCTCTCATGGTTGACCAGGCGAGTCTCCACTCACCTGTCTTCCTCCAGCTTCATTTAGAAATGCATTTCCCCTTCCTCATTCTACTCCACCTCTGCTGGCTTCCATATTGCTATTCTAAGACTGAATCCACATAATTTACCCTCAGGTTTCTTTCACAATCTGTGTTTTCTCTTTGAAATGTTCTTTTTCAGCACAACATAGCTCCTACCCCACTCTGTCAGTTCACTCCTCAAATGCTTTCTACCTGATACATGATTGCCATGCACAACAAGCAACGTTTAAAAATAGCTAAATGCTATGAAAACACCCGAAAATACCTAAATGCTACAAAATATGTTGAACTTCACTATTTAGCAGTAAAGGTTAATAAAGAGAATTTGAAAAACACTCTTACATGAAAAATGTAAAACAAAATTTCATAGCAAAGTGGAGAATAACAATGGTTAATATACTATATTTCACGCTCATGTTACACAGAGTGCAAGTCATAAATGAAAAAAGGATTCTATCTTACAAAGCAAAAAATAGAAATCAAATTCTATTGTATTTACAGAAAATGTGCAAACTATACCTGAAAGTTTAAGAATATGAAAATGTACATCCATAAACAAAGAAAGTAAAAACCACAAGATTTTGGTTAATGGCATTGATTGCAGGTAAAGTAGAATTTAAAGGAAATTATTTCACATGAAAAACAAGAAAAATATCAAATTCCAAAATCCAAAATAGTCAATTAACATAGAGCAGTAATTAAAGGTTTTTTCCAAAGAGTTACATATTGTAAATACTTATAAAACAAAGTGTAATTTTCGACATGATTATGTATTCTCGATCATGACACATAATTCATTCAAGATAAATTATAATTAGAAGACATTTAATTGTGACACAACCTTATCTTTCAGTTATGAGTAATTAAATAGATAAAGATTTGAAAGGCATAATTTTAAATCATTCAAGAATTTTAATCCATACATACAAAATTCATGAGACAACACTTGTCTTTGAAATCTTCACTGAAAAAGACAATATAGATCATATAGAAAACCACAAAAAGGCCTCAATGTATTTTTAAAAGTTGAAATTGTATGGATTATATCCATATGCCACAAGGGGCCACTCTGAGAAGATGATGGTCCATAAAATAGGATTCTAGCCACACTACACACTGAACCAGCAGGTGCTTTTGATCTAGGACTTACCCTCTGGAACTGTAAGGAATGTATTTCTGTTGTATTCTGCAGCATTGTGTTATACCATCCCAGACTGATGAGACTTAGTAGAATTTAATACCATAAATGATAAAACTTAATGAAGTAGTTATAGCACAAATCTTTACTATGCTTAAAATAATGATCTTAAGCTATCAATCATTTTTATTATTATTAAATTTTAGCTCAAGTCATAAGATGGAAACACAAAAAATGAAAAGTATTTGTTTCAAAAAGAAGAGAGGAAATGATCAGTAATAGACTGAAAAACTAATCACTGAGTTATAATAAGTCCTGTGTGACCAATGTGCCAGAGCAAAAACACTAAGGAGGTTGAGACAACCCAAAAATTAACCTCTGTATCTATGTGAGACAATATGATTACATAGAAACGTCTTAGAATATTCATGATGAAGATGAAGATTCCATGTGATCATCACAATTCAATTGAATGTGAGTCCTATTCCTGCCTCTAGGTTACAATACGGGATTAATAATTCATTATGTCTTCTTGAGTCTCTATTATCTTATGTCTAAAATAATATTAATATAATCTAATTTTCAGAATTCTAAATACTAAGTGAAACTATAATGCATATCATCAATATGTGTGTATATATTATAAAGCATTTTGATATTAATTACTTCTATTTAACCCCCCAAAAATATAAAAATATTCACTTAGGTTGGTCATTTTTCTCCACTGAAGATACAAAGAAAAAATATACAGTCAATAAAAATATACTCAAAACTGTGCTTTTGAAATATGTTAGTTGCCCCTAAAATGAGTATTACCTGAGGATAGCTTTCATTATTACACTGACTGCTTCAAACAAACCCACATTTTATATACTTAACCTAGTCCAGTTCATTGTAATATACAAAAATCAATTCCTGTTTTTATAAGGTACTTGAAATTACTAACATGTCATTGTTGGAATAATTGGGTTTCTCCAAATTCTCTTGCAATTTCTTGTAGACCTAGTATTATTTAAAAATAAAAAGTTAAAAGCCCAGATTGAAATCCTAGAGAATATATTGCAGGAAGAAAAAAATGGAAAAGTTATGAGACATAGTAAAGAAGAAAATATTCTTACAAATAGGAAATTTAATCCTTCTAAACTGAGAGATGACAAGCAAAGAGACATGTTAGCTGAACAAAAAAAAATTTTAAAGCCTGATCAGATAAAATACAAATTTATGAAATTACAGAGTAGCAGCTGTCCTTGTAATTGAAAATCTATCACAATTTAAAACTTTCTAAAACTTCAGTTCTTCTGTTAGATTAAATGAAAACTGTATCCTATTAACAATATTCTGCATTGCAATAATTACCACTAAAATGTACCTTAATGTGTGTTAAGGCAGCTACAAAATCAACATTACTATCTTGGGGAAAATGTAAACAAAGGGAAGATATGAAATTGTCAAGCATAATTAGAATCAAATGCAAGAGCACAGATTCCAAGCAGCCTGAATATTTTTGCTTTAGGTAGACAAAAGGGCATCCAATAAAGGACACATATGAACCATTACTCAGGAGACCAAACCTTAGAGACACAGTCTGACATTTCCTATTTCCTTTAAAACAATACTGCAAATCTCTTGGAACCCACAGTAACGGGCTTGGAGACTTGAGATTACCTGATAATTTCAGAACTGATGTTTGACACAACACTGACATGTTGAATATTTTCCTTTAGCCACAGGAGATCTCCAACTCCAGCAATCATAAGTCAAAGGGGCACACACTCAATTCATTCCTTGTTATTGAGTGGTTTGTTTTTGCTAGATAATTTATGGAAAATTAGCACAAAATGACAGCTAGGGTATGGTGTAGGAATACCAAGCAGATGAGAAACTTGAACATCATTACCGACACAAGAGAAAAGGGCATTCAGCAATAAAGGTCAAATAAAAAAATCAACCTAAGTTTCTATGTAATGTCAACTCTGAAATGCAGCCTCAGCAAAAGCCTGCATTTGGTTGTCTGGTTTTTTGGGTTTTTTTTCTTGATTAATTTGAAATTCTCCATAGCCGAAGATACATCATTATCAAAATCTTCCAAATGTTCATTACTTTTGATTCAGACATTTGAATTTAGCATGGTAAGTAATTCAACAGAAGGCAGTAAAAATATGTGGACAAAATATTTATCATAGAATTATTCTGACGGGTGACAAAAAATAGAGTTATACATAAATAAATTATAGAATATTCATTCTGGGAACTTTACAAGTAGTTAAAAGGATTTAAGACACGTTAATTGACACGGGAGAATTCCATTGATACCATGTAGAGGTCATTAGCCAAGATTACAACTGTTTGTATAATACTAGCCATATAAAAATTATAAATATAGCTAGACGAATTATTAACAAATTTTCAAATATACAGAGATTATAAAACTTATTTCTATGAAGACACTATTGAGAGTAAAAGAGGATTTACCTATGAAGACTTTAGGACAACAGACCTAGCCTGGGATTCTGTGTTGAACACAAGACATGTCATCTACGCTGCACTTACTACATTGCAGACAAACCTTTAAGATTGTTAAATATCTTTCTTATTTCATGTACACGAGAACACAGGGATATGCTAATCATGTGGTACAGATGAGGAAAATGAAGCAGAGAGACATTCTATGCTATAACTTGCCCCAGTTTGGTTGTTGGAATTTAAGGCCACAAACCTGGCTGGAAAGTCTATGACCTTAATCACTAGGCAAAATGCTTTCTAGAAGCACTGTAAAGAAAAACACTCTAAAATGCTGGGCAAAACCTGGATATGGAGAAATGATTATGCTTTTTAAAGACATTCAAAACTGTTTAGATTTTCTATACTAATTGAAAATCATTTTCTATAAGAAAAACATTTAAAATGACTCAGTAATTTGCAGAGAACAAACTAATACACCTATTTGTTCACTTTTGGTGTAGATAATATATAAAACAACAGTAATGGTGGATTAATAAGTCAGTGTCTTGAAACTATTTGTCATTTTGCCTTTTAAATTATTTACTGATTTTATATGTAACACCACCACAATACCAATCAAATACTACTGATTAGACTTACTATTGTCTTCCTTTTTTGTATTGAATATGTGCTACCATTAATAAGGTATAATAATAAAGCACAAAGGTTATAGAATGGGTAAACAGTACCTGTTTTTCTCCTCTATAACTTTCAAACTGGATAGATAGTAGACAAGTTATTTTATGCATGTAAATGGCTATTTTGAGAAATTAATTATTTTGTAAGGTAATACATATGGATATATGCTATTGAGATCATGTGCATATCATGGAGATGGATATGTATTTGTACCTATATGCACATCGATACATTAGAATCCTCATTTTCCTGGTTATAATATTTTCAACAAATTTTCCAGGTTGCATATTCATCTTTTTTGACGAATAAATTTATTAAATATTTTCTTTTTCTGCTAAATAAAAAAAAAGAAAAATGTATACTTACTTATTGTTTACTGTAGATATCATCCCATGAATCTCTTAGAAGTTATATTTCATTTCTTGAACTTAGTGATGACCCCATTTTGAGGAATCCTTACTAATATTTTTACAGTGAGATATTTCTCCACATTTTTCTTCTCATTTATCTTGAGGCATATTCTATATACCAAATATGATAGCAATTTAAAGCTGAAAGAGAGATGCCCTCTTCATCATCTAACTTAACTCTATTTCTAGAGTTGTTTTTGTTTTTGTTTGGTTTGGTTTGGTTTGTTTTTGTCTTTTGAGACACGGTCTCGCTATGCAGTTTAGGCTGGCCTTGTGCTCTTTGTAGCCCAGAATGGTTCTGAACTTGTAGTGATCCTCCTGCCTCAGCCTCCAGAGTGCTGGGATTACAGGCATGTCCCACTATGCCCAGCCAACTCTTTTATTTCTAAAGAGGAAGGAAATTAATCCTGGAGAGAAGTGACTCCATCCATACCTTGCCAATCACTCTCCTTCCATATTTTCAGAACACCATGGGTCAGTTTTCACATTACAGGTAGACACTCACGATCATCGTTTTCATTTATTTTTGTCTTTCCACCATTATCTTGCCTTCTGTGACTTATTTATTTTGTTATTTCTGTTAGGAGAACTTCATGGTACTTTCTTAGCCATTTTAACCTTTCTGTCACACACCTAAAGCAGACTTCTTTGTATTGGTAAGAAAACAGTAGTTTTAGGCCCTATTCTGTCCCTACAGGATCATGGAAATGCATTTTCTCTCTCTCACTCCTTGTCTGTGTAAAGGAAGGTGAAGATAGTTCCAAATATAAATCATTTTAGAAATGAAAAATTGAATTGGAACTATGTAAAAAATGCTCTCAATTTGTAAATATGAACCAACACTAAAACCAATGCAATTAATATAGGAAAAGTATACAGGTTTATAGAACATTGGAATGTAATTTTTTTTTTTGTACTGGGGATCGAACTCACAACCTCACGCCTGCCAGGCAAGTGCTTGTGCTACTGAGCTAAACTCCTAGTCCTGGAATGTAATTTTGTAAGTTAGAAATCTAAGGCAAAAAAAAAATTAATTAGAAACTATTCATTTATCATATTTAGAAGTTTAAGTATTTTAGCCTAATGCTATACATTCTCATTTAGGCAAATTTGTGTCCTTTTTAAATGAAACACTAAGCAACTTGAATAAATTTATAAAGACCATGTTCTTCTAACATATTTGCTTCCTTTAAGCAAGAAGCCAAAAATATACTGACAAATACATTATTTCACTCTATATCTTATGCATAATAAACTCAAAATCTTAAGCTCTTCTCAATGTATTGATAGCATCCTTATTACATAAATTTCCAGAATGTGTCTCTGTTGTAAAGACACCAAATGACAAAGGATCTTACTCATTGTTTCCCTGAAAATGTTCCTCCATGCTAAGTGCTCTGTTACTTCTTGTTAAATAAACTGCACTGTAATATCATGTCATATGCTTATAATACATATGTAACAATTATAATTGATGTGTTTCAAGATACATAAAATTTCCTCAATAAAATAACAGGTAAGCTCCCAAACAATATTCAAATAATGATGAAAAGGTAAGATTGAAAGCTCAGTAAATAAACCCTACCACCAAAAGAGGATAACACTGAATTATACTTGAGACACAGATTGAAGATCTAGAGACAGCAAAATTTATGCCTTTGGGTTAATGCCTTTTGGAACACCAGGAACCTTGATATATGTATTAGCAAAAAGTCATGATTTTCATTCTTCATGTCCTAGCAATAATAACTACTTTAGTTGCACTAATTAAGAATGAATCTATATGTTAATTTTAAGTTAGTAAGAAATATTGTCAGTTCGATTGGTATTCACACATCTAGTTTAGAATAATGCTATTATTTCACAGTAGCAAAGCACAGTGATTCCATTAAAGTAAGTAGTCCTTGTTCTTTTAGAACTAATTTTCCGTGGCTCTATAATATCAGAAAAGAGAAAATGATTTCATATGCATGTTGGAATAAAGATTGAAACAGTTGTAGCGACTAGAGGGAAAGGATACACTTTACAGACATTTTAAAGGAAGATTAAACAAGATCTCATACTTAAGTACATATAAAATAATAATTTTAAAAGCCAAGAAGCCAGTGAAGTTTGAAGCTGGCCCTTTTTTTTTTTTCAAAAAAGCATCCACGATTGCTAGAAGATAGAAAAACAAGTTAAAACTCACACGCAAGGAAGAGAATATTGGTCAGCTTTGCCAATATTTACTGTCACATTTTCTAGGAGGTAAGCTAAAAAGCTTGAAAACAGGATCAAAAACTATCCAAAGGCTGTCTTTTAAAAACAGTAATGGATGTTTTAATTTTATTAATCTTTCAATTTTTATATGAATTGATGTTGATATTTAATACATTTATTTACACTTCTAGGCAACATAAAATAGCATCTGAAAGAGTAGAGAAAAATCAAGTGTGCCTTGAAAGCCCTAAATTACATTTTGACAATTATATGATAAGTCTAGAAACTGAACTCCTATGTTTTACACAAGTTGAAAATAAGTCTATCAATACAATAAATTTGAGGGTCAGATTTCACATATATTTTTAAAAATGGTAATTGTTGAAATGTTCTAGTTCTTTTATTATAATGGATTTAATTTCTAGTATGATTCGATGTCTGCACACATGCTTTTTTGGCTTTTTTATTTGAAATTTACATTATTTTACTGGTTCTTTTAAAAATTAAAATGTAATTCTGATTATAGAACTATTCGTAGTAAATTTTAACTGTCTGTAGAATAATTTAATTGGTCATTGAACTTTTTCCTCTCCCTACTTGCTGGTAGGACCAGCTTATCTATCCTTGGCTCAAACCACGAAGGGCTTGGAAACCAACAGAAAAAGTGCATAAATAAACCTTCTAACAGCAGAGATTTCAGGAAAAAAATAACGATAGTAAAATTGGAAGACTTAAGGAAAGCTATTTATGTTACTCCGAGGAATACAAATCAATAAAAGTTCATGGCTGAAAGGTTCTCATTGATTGGAACATACTGGTAGCACAGTAATTTCAAAACCCAGTGTAGGGTTTGCCAGCCACACCACATTTTCTGATTGTATCCAATAAAATGTTATGACCTAGAAAGAGCTATCTCTGGTATAAGTTTCCTGGATGACTTTATTTTGTATTCTAACATGACTAAGCTGAAATCATAACATTGGAAATGTGGTTTCAAAGAATTCTAGAAGTTAAATATTTCAAAGTCAACTTCATAAATGCTGTTACTGGGAAACACATTCGTTTGGAGATGTTCTGAAAAATAATACAGTAATTTCATTATCTTTCACAAAGTTCCTTAAATGGGTTATGACTTCAGATTTTTGGAATGCTATTAACTCTGTCATTAATTCTCTAGCCACATCTAATCCAATGGAGGCTTTTGTAAATCTTTCCATGATAAAATACCAGGAGAAGCTCTCAACATGTTTTAGTATAAAGGACTGGGTGATCACCTTTCTGAGACAGTCTTTAATTTTCCATGGTTTTTTAAAAATTTCCTCTGCATGTATTTGCCAAATCAACCATACTTTAATTGAAAAAGGAATCAAATCTCTCCAAAAGAAAAAGTCTCAGCCAAATCTAGCATTATATTCAGATAGAGAATTTTAAAAATTACCCAAAGGATCACTTGGAAAATTAAAAGCTGAATATCAATAATTTATTTGAAGATAAATTTCTAATGAATCTCAACTTAATAGCAATTTGTTTTTTTAATATTTATAAAAATATTCCATTAACTTACCTCTCAAGGCATTGCTTAGTCTATGAAAATGCCTGTATTGCATTTACAACTCTGACTGTGGCCAAAATTAGAGCCTGTTAATGGAATGTTATTTATATAGATAAATAATATTAACAAACTGCTACACTAGAAGGTAAGCTACATGATGCTCACTTCAGTATTTTCTTCAGTGCTATTCTTCTGACACCTAAAAGTGCCTGTCTCCAAATAGGCATTGAGTAAATGGTTGATAATCAATGAAGTTTTACAATATCTCATAAAGATACTTTACATGTTCTGGAGGTACTGACTGTATCTCATCTCCAAGTGTTTTAACATATTTTCTATGCCTGAAGCAATCCTAATCAGGTCTCAGCTTGAACATCACTTCTCTTATACTACCACCCATACGCTGGATTATATCCCCAGCACATAAACTGGTACCACCCCCACTTGCTTTCCTACCATATCTTATTTCTTTTATAATTCATTAATATGTACACTCCAGAAGGCCAACTTCCAAAGAGCAGCCAAATCTCTAGTTAATATTCCTTATACTCAATAAATACTTGTTTGATATACCAAAAGTATTGTTAATTATCTTGAGAAATTAATTAGTAATAAGAATATTACCCTAAATGCACATAAATAACAGAAAACGAATTCATTTTTATATGTTGCACATATATAAAATACAAGTTTTTATATATAGCAAGCAATACACCTGACAAATTAAGCTAAAAAATTCAGAAAGAAAAATCACTGACATTCATGTGAGTTTAGGTTTTAATTGTAAAATTTAGAACCAAAGGAAAACTTCTGTAAACTAAAGATGTAAACATCTAGAAGTCTTCGTCAAAATATGAACTGCAAGGGAGATAGGCACAACCCTAAAAGCTTGAAATCCAATATGTTTAGAGATGACCAAACTTCCTTTCAATTAGTATAGGATATATGTCATTAGATACTACAAGAAAGAAAGACTAAATTTCCTATAGTGGGTTTATCAACCTTGACGTTATTGATATTTCAACCAGTAAACTGTTTGCTGTAACAACCAAATATGGCTACAGATACTGGTAAATGTCACATGAAGGGCAAAATCTCCCCTAATTGTTCCATAGATTTAAGGTACATATAAAAAAAAGCTTAGATAATGAACATATGTTGATGGCTTTATAGTTAATTTAATGATACTATTAATTAATAACATTAGTTATCATTGGTTATCAGTGATAAGGTATTGACAGTTTTTAAAGGTGAGAATCATAATATTCCAACAAAATATTAATATAATTTTCAAACAAACATTGATCTGAAAAAGTTCTACTGTAATCAGCACTCAGTGCACTATCATTAAATGCCAGTATGATGTACTGGAAAAAGAGAATAAATAAGTCTTAATGCCTGAGTATTTTTTGATTCCACTCTGAAAAAGAGTAAGCAATAGCCTAATATTGTCCCATATTGTACTTTCCTCAATTTTACATTAAAGATGTCAATTATTTCTGAGGTGCATATAGCTCTAATATGCCATGATCATACAATGCCATCTTGTTTACATTTAAGTCAATTAAATACAATGACTCTTTTCCATTCATTCATAATATTGTTCACATCTGATATTAAACATAAGACTTTGGTGTATTATGTGATTGTTGGTTTGCTTTATACCAAAAGATAACTGTCCCCAGAGCCAGTGGAAAAGTACCTGAAGCTCTACTATTAGAAACTCTTTGATTTAAGGCAGTAGTTTTCCAACAAGCCCATGTGGATACTCAGAGGCATACATTAAAGGGGGACTATGCAGGTAATACTCAAAATCCCTTTAAACACTTCAACATAGTAAAGACATGATTTTATTTATTAATATCTGACAAAAAATCTTTGAAGATAAAATCTGGTGCAGTACTAAAACACCAGAATGGTCTATCTCATGTCTGTCTATCATCTGTGTAAGACATGTCCATAGAGCTATTAAACTAAGTGTGGTTCTTTGGCAATGAGGATAAATCATTTACTCTTCTTTCTAAGGCAGTCCTGTTGAAGAAGACTCATCCTATAGAGAAGTTCCTGGGATAAGCAAATCTGGAAAGTCAGCACAAAAATACTGGTCATTCTGAGTGTAGGCACACTGTATAGGTTATGTCCTAATACTGGAAAATTGCATGGTTTTAGTGTGTGTGTGTGCATGTGTGTGTGTGTGTGTGCGTGTGTGTGTGTGTGTACATAACAGGAGCAAATACTTTCATCACTTTTTTTTTTGTCTTTTTGAGACAAGGTCTTATTATGTACTTCAGGCTTGCCTTGGGCTCACTTTGTAGCCCAGGCTAGTCTCGAACTTGCAAGGATCCTGCCTCAGCCTCCCGAGTGCTAGGATTATAGGAGTGTGCCACCATGCCTGGCTCAATGCTTTCATCATTAAATCAAAGAAAGATCAACAGTTTGTAACACACAGCTAGAAGCGAAGAATTGCAAAGCAAGTAGGATGAGCTAAAAGGAATTTTAAATGACTATGGTTGACCTGCCCTCTCATTTCTAAAACTGTTTCCTTGATTAAACATTTTTGGACTCAAGATAATGAATAAAATATCAGTAATAAATATAATTAAGCTTTGGAAATAACTATACTATATAAAACTATACTACTCTTTTCAGGAGTATGTACTTTCTCATTAAAAGAGCTATTTGTTACACAAGGCTATCATTGTAATAGCTGGGAAATTACCTACTTGACGATTTATGTTTAAGTACACAGAATTCTTAATGAATCAGTCTTTGGACTATCTCGGTAACAGAAGCAAGAGTATGCTGCTCAAAATCTATTGGAAATCTTTACTATTTGGTTTAAGAGATTAGTTCAAATATACATCCCCCTAATTTAGTTTCCTACAGATATACATCTCCAATCAAAGGAGTCGTACCACTGGAAAACACCTTTCTCTGTCTGGTTCCTGACCCCCTCTACTTTCTTTCTATCCCATTTCCAACCCCTTCCCTTCTCCCTGAGGCAAAACCCCATCCAGAACCTCCTCCTAGTCAGGTCCCTTCCAAGGCAGATTCCCGCCTGCACTTACTTCTACCTGTCCCTTCATCAAAGGTTTCAGAGGACAAGATTTAGACACTTACATTTTTAATTTTAAATTTGTGCTTTTTCTCTAGTGAACTAGAAAAAGCTCTTTATTATGGCAAGAGTAGGTAAGGAACAAAACTTAACACTGGAATAAACATTAGCATCCAAATACTTGATATCAATGTAATTCTGACCAATAATGATTTGTATATGAAAAGTTTAGTTCTGAAAAGAAACAGCCTATTCCCTCACTGTGAACTGATTTCTTCACTCTTCAGAGAACAGGAAATTGTATGAAATAAGTATGTGATAAAAGCAAAGGCACTATTTCAATACCTAGATATTAAAGGTGTTTGTGATACTAGGGTAATGTTCTCCCAAGCAATGAAGAGAATATAACACACAGTCCTCTATATGATATCACAAGATTATAAAGAATAACTATCTCAAAAATTAGATTTGTTGTCATTAAGAGGTGTTTATTTTGAAAATAAGTTAAATTTTTGTTTCAGAAAAAAATCTTTCTTTAGAAAATAACCTAAGTGATAACTGAACCAGATGTAATTCCCAATTATATTATCAAGAATAAGAAGACAAAATTTGTTTTAATGATTAATCTATTCCCAAATAGTTCTTTACTTTCTTCTTATTATAGCTACCAAGTAATATTCTAATCATTATTTTGGCCTTTCTAACTTCCTTACTTTTGAAATTTGTTCCAGAGAAATAGTATAGCATTCAGTTTTAGGGCAAAAGATAATTTTCCCCTCTGAATAATAAACCAGGAATATAATGATCAACATCTAAGAGAAAGCAGACTATGACTTCTATATGTCATTTCTCTTTAACATAACATCTTTTGCAATAGAATTATAATACATTTACAGAAAAAGCCATGATCTATTCCACTATTCCAATCTGTGAAATAGATAGATAGATAAATAGATATCCTCCCCATGTATAATAAACACGTATTTATTTAAACCCACTCAACTCTGTTTACAAATATATTACAAAGATGGTGTAATAGGTGTTGTCTTTTTCTCCAACAAAAACATTTGGAGTCATATATTAATGTCAGACATTGTGAAATTAACCTAATTGTACAACAGAAGTTAATTTTCTCATATGATTTAATAGGTCTCATGTGCTTGTCAAGAGAGGATTAGGTGATACGTAAAGTCTAATACATCCATATGTATACATTTCAAGTCACATGGGAAGAGTCCACAACTCCTTCTGTGTACATGAAAGTTTCTCACATGCTCATTTAACTGCACATTGATTTCATTCCCCATTGTGCATCTTTCAGTCAATAGGGCAAGACAATGGAATGGAAAGGGATATGTAAATGATTACGATGAAAGCCCCAGTTTAAAAAGTACTGTAAACTACAATGTAGTTTTAACCATAATTTAATAATCTTCTACAAGGTACATACTACTCTCAAATTTTGCTGATGGTAAAATAGCAGGTTAAAGAATTCAAACAATTCTTTGAAAATCATATAACCAGTAAGTGACAAACTGATTTTAACCAAGTTTTATATCTGAGGGAGGGTAATTAAAAATGTCCAAAGGGTTATTTTTACACATTAAGGGTAATGTTATTTTTACTCCATTTTTTCCATGTTTTCCAAGATAATTTGTGATCAATAAGAGTTTCTTTGCCATTCTATAAATACATCACATATTTGCATATTTCACTATTTTTGTTTCTCCCTCCTGCAATGCCGACTCTTCACATACTGGCCAATTTGACCTCTGTATTTTTTTTGTCTGTTTTTGAAGAGAATAAAACCAAAAGAAATAAAACAGAATAGAGTTAATCAAAACAAAACAATGAATGTGATGCAAGACTTCAAAACAAGATAAAAGTAAACCAATATGGCTGCCATAAGGGCTCTTTCTATCTTTAAAATAACTTCCTAAACCATCAGGCTCAATAAAATCAAACAAAACAGAACAGAATAAAACCAATCAAAACAAAATAATGACAGCAATACAGGAATCCAAAACAAGGCAGTAAGAATACAACAGTGGTTACCATAATGCATCTTGATATCTTCAAAGTAGCTGTTCATACCATCAGATATAATAAAATTGAAAAAAACAAACTAAAATAGTCAATCAAAACAAAACAATGGACATGATACAGGATTTCAAAACAAGATAATAGGAAATCAATAATGGCTACCATAATGCCTCTTATTATCTTCAAAATAACTGCCCATACCCTCAGGCATAATAAAGTAAAAAAAACAGAACAGAATAAAACCAATCAAAATAAAACAATGAAAGGATACAGGAGTTTAAAACAAGACAACAGGAATACAACAGGGCTACCATGATGCATCTTGTTATCTTCAAAGTAGCTGCTTATACCATCACACATAATAAAATCAAGCAAAACAAAATAGAATAAACGCAATCAAAAGAAAGCAAGTAAAGCAATACAGGGCTTCAAAACAAGATAATAGGAAATCAATAATGGCTACTGCAATACACTTTGTTATTTTTTAAATAACTGTCCATGCCATCAAATATAATAAAATTAAACAAAACAAAACAGAATAAAACCAAGTTAAATAGAACAATGGAAACAATACAGGGTTTCAAAACAGGATAATAGATTAACAATGGCCACTGCCTTCCCCCTGTAGACATCTCCTCCCCTTTCACCTTCACAACATCTATTGTGCAGTTTGGATCCCACTTACTCCTTTAGTTTTTTATACTAGGGAGACAACACAATGTTCACCCACATGACTCTGATCCATTTCACCCATGAGCATGATCTCAAGTTGTATCCATTTACCTACAAGAGGCTTGAGGTTATGTTTCTTTATAGCTGAGTAGCTTTCCATTGTATAAAAATGTCATACCCTCCTCTTCCATTCTGCAGTTGATGGGTAAGCTACCCAAACATTTTTTCTGGTTCTCTGTCACATACAGCATTGTTTTTTCTCTTTTGATTTTTAGTCTATGAATTTCCTTTAGAGTTAAATGTGTTTCTTGAATAAAGCATATTGATGGATATTGTCTCCTGATCCACTCTGCCTGTGTTTCTTTCTATTGGTGCATTGAGGCCATCTACATTAATGGTTATGGCCAACATGCACTGGCTGATCTCTGCCATGCTATTTTACTGCCATTGGCTCCCTATTTTCCCTCTCCATTCTATTGTCTGCCCCACTCAATGATCCCCCTCTGTCACTGTTCCTGGAACCATGATCTTTTTTATCTCTCTCTAGAATGTCCTTAAGTA